>PVKP010018047.1:0-44955 GCA_004027715.1 Plecturocebus donacophilus
TTTTTTAAAAAAAGAATATATATGGTCCTTATTTCTATGAAGACTGAATAACTGTTAATAGCCCAAATTACGAACTGTCCTAGAAGACTGTGTTTTAATAGTAACCCAAGTCTTAAAGAAGTGAAACTCCTTAGCGAGGCATCCCTGAGCCTCCCTGGCCTCCTGCAGTCATTCTAGCCACAAGGCTAACCTGTAGCTCTAGGTTCAAGGAGCCAATCTTGCTCCAGACTGAAACACAAGTTACTTGAGCTCACCTGGCTGAACGTCACAATCCAGAAGTGTGTTCCATGCCATGCACTCCTCTGCCATGTGAGCAAAGCTTGTCACTGTGCAGTGGAAACTTTGTGTAATTCATTCTATCTTAAATTGCCAAGGAGTTGAATTTTATGAAATATTTAAGGACTAGATTCTAGAAGACCTTCATGGGATACAGTTGGTTTGTTCACATATTTGTTTTTTTCTTTGCCCAGGAGTATAAGATTTTCCAAGCATGTCTTCCTTCTTCCACTTAGAATTCCGTCACAGACTCTTGTTGTCTATTTTGTGTAAAGCACCATGGGAAATACAAAATAATATTTTATATGCTCTCTTTCCCAATAGAGCTTGTTTTCTGGTTGCTATATGAATGGAGACTCCATGGAGTCTGGAATTTTGTCTGTTTTATCCACTGTTGGGATCTAGTGCCTAGAACAGCATCTTGCAGAGAAAAGGCACCTAAGAAACATTTGTGGAATGCATGAATGAACATTACTCATAACCAACAAACATTTATATGTCTAAAATCGATCCTCTGTCTCCCTCATTTTTTCTTTAGAGACAGGTTCTTACTATGTTGCTCAGTCTGGACTCAAACTCCTGGGCTAAGCTGATCTTCCTGCCTTGGCCTTCCAAGTAAGTGGGGTT
The DNA here is from genome assembly GCA_004027715.1 of Plecturocebus donacophilus. Lineage (NCBI taxonomy): Eukaryota > Metazoa > Chordata > Mammalia > Primates > Pitheciidae > Plecturocebus > Plecturocebus donacophilus. The sequence goes on from PVKP010018047.1 coordinate 904, forward strand.
GCAGGCATGTGCCACAGTGCTTGACTGTGCCCCCTAGTATTTTTGTTTTTTTAAGACAGAGTCTCACTCTGTTGCCCAGGCTAGAGTACAGTGGCACAATCACAGCTCATTGCAGACTCCACCTCCTGGGTTCCAGCAATTCTCCTGCCTCAGCCACCCAAGTAGCTGGGATTACAAGCGTGAACCACCACACACAGTTATTTTTTGTATTTTTAGTAGAGACAGGGTTTCACCATATTGGCCAGGCTGGTCTTGAACTCCTGACCTCAAGTAATCCAGCCACCTCAGCCTCCCAAAGTGCTGGGATAACAGGTGTGAGCCACCACGCCTGGTCTGTCTCCTACTGTTTTAAGTACAGCTGCTGCCTCATTTGATCCTCACAATTCCATGAAGTAGAAACTATTAACATTCCCATTTTGCAAATGGGGAAACTAAGGCTTAGAAAGATTAAGTAACTTTTTCAGTGTTGCCCAGTGGTGATCCTGGGATTTGTAGCAAAGTCAGCTGGCCTTGAAATCTGATCTCTTGGCCACTTTGTTCTGTTGACTCTGCATACTATGCTGTCTTCTCCCTCAGAGTAACATGCACTCCTTACCTATTTTTTTTTATAACCCAAATCAAGAGGTGTTTATAATGGCATTACTTTTTATTTATTTGGGTTACTATTTATTTGGGTTATTTTTATAACCAAAATCAAGAGGTGTTTATAATGGCGTCACACCTGTGATGTAAACAACAATGGGCTGGAAAGTTTTGGAGGGTCTGAACCAGATGTGGGACTAAAGCTGCCCTTGAGGGATAGGAAGGACTTAAACACGTGTGAGGTACAGCTCCTCTCACTTAGACTTCTGGGAGAAGATGGCTTGAAAATCCTCTCTATAATATTATAATATTATAATTATAATCTATAATATTATAATCTCATAACATAGTATTATTTTTCATCTTTACCCGTCTTTATCATCTTAAACAGCTTGTGTGGGTGAAAATACAGTCTTGTTCATATTTCTATACAAGCTCAGCACCCAGAATGGCACCTTCTCTTTGATTTGATTGAAATTGAATTATTGTTGATGGCAAGTTGGATGGGCTTTGGAAAGTATTCTTGCCAAACCTTGAATTCTGATAAGCTTTCCTTCTTCATGTTTTTCTCCAATTCTTCCTCTGCTTTTGTAGAAGTTCTAAAGAAGAAAAGAACACAACTCTTCATATGAAATCATTTTTGACATCTTCGGAGATTTCTCTAGGTTCTGGCCCAAGCCTGACTGTTGTTCTGTTCCACCTACATTCTTCCTATGCTTGAGGGATTTCAAAAAAATGTACTTAATGATTTGGACTTATTTTAATTTTCTCTAACTTATTTATTTTCTCTGAGGTTAAGAACATTTTGTAAATTCACAGACCAAAGATATTTTGCAAATGATATAATAGCTTTTAAAAAACACTAGATCAGGGTTAGAATATTTTCCCAAGGAAAGGAAATATACAAAATAGTCACATGATTGATTGAAAAAACAAAGCAAGAGAACTAAAATATCCTCCTAAACTAGTTCCTAAGGTACACTCTTTTTCCATTCTGAAACATTGACTAGTCTGCACTGTTTGTTTTTTGAAGTGAAACTTTGGTGGGAAAATTTATAACCGAATTCTCTGTATTTCACACTAACATTCTTTCTCTTGCTAAACATTTTGCTATGAACTCAGGCATTTATCTTCATATGTTTTCCAGCCTGTTCAGGTGTTCATCTCTCTTGCTCTCAATAAATACTCTATTAAATTTTCAAGTCAAGCTTCTGGAAAGGTAGTTTGGTCACCATGTCTTTGTAGAGAGTGATTATAATGCAAATTTTCTTTTATTTCTTCATAATAAGGAACATAAACCCCTGGTGTGAATTTCACTTTGTTAGTAGAGTCTTTACAGTCTGAGGATCTGATATTAGTAAACAAGTCAATTTTGGAAATGTTGGCTATCTGAAGAAGAGTGACAAATCCTGAATGACCTAATTGATGAATTGACAAAAGCTATTGAAATTGCTAAATTTACAGACCAAAACTGATAAAACATTTTTTGAGCAGTGACTGTATGCAAAGCCAAACTTCCAGTTGAAATTTGCTTTCTACTGAACAGAAGCAAAGATGTCGGGGCTTGGAGTAGTCACGTCGTTAGCAATGTCCTTCCTTATTCCTGCCAGTATGAACACAATCACTGACCCGAATGAACTCTTCTCACCCTGTTTCTCTTTCTAACTTACTGTAACTGGGCAAGAATTTTACTCTCACACCCAGATCAGTCAGTTTTTATAACTGACATTTTCTAATGCATTCAGCTCCATTAGCAGTGCCACCAAGTATTACTTCTGATTTACTTTGGAATTAATTCAAATTTTTTCTCCAGATTTCATCATGCTAAGAAACATTTCTCATGCCTGCAAGACCTAATATCTATTTCTACAAGTCAAATTAAAAAATACTGATGGGGCTGGGCATGGTGGCTCACGCCTGTAATCCCAGCACTTTGGGAGGCAGAGGCGGGTGGATCACGAGGTCAGGATATTGAGACCTTCCTGGCCAACATAGTGAAACTTCGTCTCTACTAAAATACAAAAAATTAGCTGGGATTGGTGGCACATGCGTGTAGTCCCAGCTACTCGGGAGGCTGAGGCAGGGGAATTGCTTGAACCCGGGAGGCAGAGGTTGCAGTGAGCCGAGATCGTACCAATGCACTACAGCCTGGACGACAGTGTGAGACTCCATCTCCAAATATATATATGGACTTATCTCTGCCCCAATATCAGTAGCTATCAGGGACTCAGGAGGCTCTAAAGATTCAGAAATAGTAGTAGCAGAAATAGGAATCATAATAGTAGTAAAAATAGTAGAAATTACAGTATTTACTGAATGCTTACCCAAGCACTGTGCTAAGCACTTTCTTTTCAGTGACGATTTCATTTTACAGAAGAAGAAATCAAGGCTCAGAGAGGTGAAATAACCTTACATGGTCCAAGTGGTAGAGCCAGAAAATACATTGTTTCTTAAAATTTTGGTAGAACTCACCAGTGAAACCATCTGGATGTGCTTTTTTTGAGAAGGGAAGTTTTTGACTATCATTTTAATTTCCCACTTTTAATTGGATAGATTGAAATTTTTTCTCTGGGCTTATTTATTTTTGAGATGGAGTCTCACTCTGTCACCCAGGCTGGAGTGCAGTGATGTGATCTTGGCTCACTGCAGCCAGGTTCAGGCGATTCTCCTGCCTCGTTTTGTATTTTTAGTAGAGACAGAGTTTTGTCATGTTGGCCAGGCTGGTCTCGAACTCCTGACTTCTAGTGATCCACCAGGCTCGGTCTCCCAAAGTGCTGGGATTACAGGCATGAGCCACTATGCCCCGCCATATTTATTTTCTTCGATTGAGTTCTTATATCTTTCAATGCCCTTATTTTCCCTGCACTAAATAATTTAGTGTGGGCTTTATGTCACTTTGTTCTCTTCCTCACTGCTATCTCACAGCTTTTGCTTATACTTTCTAGAATAATTCTGAGTCACTAGGTGTGCAGTGGTGTGATCACCACTCACTGCAGCCTCCACCTCATGAGTTCAAGTGATTCTCCTGCCTCAGCCTCCCGAGTAGCTGGATTTCAGCATGCTAAGAAACCTTTCTCATGCCTGCAAGACCTAATATCTATTTCCTTCAGTCAAATTCAAAAATATTGATAGACTTGACTTTGCCTCAGTATCAGTAGCTGTAGGGGCATATATTATCCTTTATTTGATAAGAAACTCACTGGTGAGTTCTACTAAACTTTTAAGAAACAGTGAATTTTCTGGCTCTACCACTTGGACTGTGTAAGGTTATTTCACCTCTTTGAGCCTTGGTTTCTTCTTCTGTAAAATGAAATTGAAACTGAAAATGAAGATAATGTATGCCTCTACAGCTACTGCCCTATAATATGTAAGGACATATATTATCTTTTTCTTTATTTTGGTCCTAGTACTTTAAAGATGACTTTCACATTGCTTAAAATTTCTACGCCCTTTCTTATCTATTTTTTTGTCTACTTGTTCTATCAGTTACAAAGAGAGGTGTGTTGAAGTTTCCCACTATGATTGGTAGATAATTCTATTTTTTTTTTAGCGGTTTCAATTTTTGCATTACAGAATTCAAACTTATGCTAGTAGGTGACCAACTTCAGAATAATTATATCTTCCTGGTCAATTGAATTTTTATCATTGTGGAAATGTTCCTTTTTATCTTTAGCAAAGCTTTTTACCTCAACACCTATTTTGTGTGACAGTATAAGTATAGTTGATGTCTGAGTCAGTTTGGTCTGCTATAACCAAGTACAATAGACTGAGTGACTTATAAGCAACAGAAATTTATCATTTACAGTTCTGGAGGCTGGAAGTCCGAGTTCAGGGTGCCAGCATTTGGGTTGGAGTGAGGGCTCTCTTCTAGGTTACAGGCTACTATCTTCCTGTTGTATCTTCACATGGCAGAAAGAGAGATGGAGAGCTTTCTTGGATTCTTTTATAAAGGTGTGCATTCTGTTTATGAGCATTCCACATTCATGTGCTTACCTACGAACGATCCACCTCCTCATACCATCACATTGGGGGCTAGGATTTAAACATATTAATTTTGCAGGGACAAATTTCAGTCCATAACACTAGGTTCTTTTGCATTTATATTTAGTGTGTTTTAGCTTTTTCCATCATTTTACTTTCAGACTTAAAAAAAATTAAGTTGTCTGTTATGAACTGAATGTATCACTCCAAAATTCATACCCAGAAGCCCTAACACATTCAATGTGTCCATATTTGGTGATGGGCCTCTAAGGAAGTAATTAAGCTTAAATGCAATCATAATCACTTACCTCCTAAAAGGTAAGAGCCAAAATAAATGACCCTTTGATCTCAATTTCTATTTTTTTCAGAATATTCTACCCCCAAATTAAAATAAATTTATACGTAGCTCATTAATTTATGTGATACAGGCATTATTATTATTTTGATAATTACACCAAGATAAATGGGAGCTAGAAGCAATTTTCTTTCTTTATATATATATATATTTTTAAAATTACACTTTAAGTTCTGGGGTACATGTGAAGAACATGCAGGATTGTTGCATAGGTACATATATGGCAATGTGGTTTGCTGCCTCCATCCCTGTCACCTATATCTGGCATTTCTCCCTATGTTATCCCTTCCTTACTCTCAACCCCCCACTGTCCCTCCCCTAGTCCCCCCTAATAGACCCCAGTGTGTGATGCTCCCCTCCCTGTGTCCATGTGTTCTCATTGTTCAATACCACCTATGAGTGAGAACATGCAGTGTTTGATTTTCTGTTCTTGTGCCAGTTTGCTGAGAATGATGGTTTCCAGATTCATCCATGTCCCTACAAAGGACATGAACTCATCGTTTTTTATGGCTGCATATTATTTCATGATGTATATGTGCCACATTTTCCCTGTCCAGTCTATCATCAATGGGCATTTGAGTTGGTTCCAGGTCTTTGCTATTGTAAACAGTGCTGCAATGAGCATATGTGTGCATGGGTCTTTATAGTAGAATGATTTATAATCCTTTGGGTGTATACCCAGTAATGGGATTGCTGTGCCAAATGGAATTTCTATTTCTAGGTCCTTGAGGAATCACCATACTGTCTTCCACAATAGTTGAACTAATTTACACTCTCACCAGTAGTGTAAAAGTGTTCCTATTTCTCCACATCCTCTCCAGTACCTGTTGTCTCCAGATTTTTTAGTGATTGCTATTCTAATTGGCATGAGATGGTATCTCAATGTGGTTTTGATGAACATTTCTGTAATGACCAGTGATGATGAGCATTTTTTAAACATGTTTGTTGCCCTCATATATGCCTTCTTTCAAAAAGTCTCTGTTCATATCCTTCACCCACTTTTGAATGGATTTGTTTGTTTTTTCTTATAAATCTGTTTTAGTTCTTTGTAGATTCTGTATATTAGCCCTTTGTCAGATAGGTAGATTGCAAAAATTTTTTTGCCATTCTGTTGGTTGCCAGTTCACTCTAATGATTTTTTTTTCTTCTGTACAGAAGCTCTGGGGTTTAATTAGATTCCATTTGTGTATTTTGGTGTTTGTTGCCAAAGACTTTGGTGTTTTAGTCATGAAGTCCTTGCCTATGTCTATGTCCTGAATGGTTTTGCCTAGGTTTTCTTTTAGGGTTTTTATGGTGTTAGGTCTTATGTTTAAGTCTTTAATCCATCTGGAGTTAATTTTAGTGTAAGGTCTCAGGAAGGGGTCCAGTTTCTGCTTTCTGCACATGGCTAGCCAGCTTTCCTAACACCATTTATTAAACAGGGAATCCTTTCCCTATTACTTGTTTTTGTTAGGTTTGTCAAAGATCAGATGGTTGTAGATGTGTGGCATTGCCTCTGAGGCCTCTGTTCTGTTCCATTGGTTTATATCTCTGTTTTGGTACCAGTACCATGCTGTTTTGATTACTGTAGCCTTGTAGTAAAGTTTGAAGTCAGGTAACATGATGCCTCCAGCTTTGTTTTTGCTTAGGATTGTCTTGGCTATGCAGGCTCTCTTTTGGTTCCATATGAAGTTTAAGGCTTTTTTTTTTCCAGTTCTGTGAAGAAGGTCATTTTTAGCTTTATGGGGTTAGCGTTGAATCTATAAATTACTTTGGGCAGTATGGCCATCTTCATGATATTGATTCTTCCTAACCATGAGCATGGAATGTTTTTCCATCTGTTTGTGTCCTCTCTTATTTCCTTGAGCAGTGGTTTGCAGTTCTCCCTTAAACTACATCCTTTAAATGATATTCTTTACATCCTTTGTTAGTTATATTCCTAGATATTTTATTCTTTTTGTAGCAATTGTGAATGAAAGTTCACTCTTGATTTGGCTCTGTGTTAGTCTGTTATTGGTGTATAGAAATGCTTGTGATTTCTGCACATTGATTTTGTGTCCTGAGACTTTGCTGAAGTTGCTTATCAGTTTAAGGAAATTTTGAGGTGAGACCATGGGGTCTTCTAAATATACGATCATGTCGTCTGCAAATAGAGACAATTTGACTTCCTCCTATCCTAATTGAATACACTTTATTTATTTTTCTTGCCTGATTGCTCTGGCTAGAACTTCCAATACCATATTGAATAGGAGTGGTGAGAGAAGGCATCCTCGTCTAGTGCCAGATTTCAAAGGGAATGCTTCCAGTTTTTGCCCATTCAGTATGATATTGGCTGTGGGTTTGTCATAAATAGCTTTTATTATTTTGAGATAAGTTCCGTCAATACCTAGTTTATTGAGAGTTTTTAGCATAAAGGCTGTTGAATTTTGTTGAAGGCCTTCTCTGTATCTATTAAGATAATCATGTGGTTTTTGTCTTTGATTCTGTTTATGTGGTGAATTACATTTATAGACTTGCGTATATTGAACCAGCCTTGCATGCCCATGATGAAGCCTAATTGATCACAGTGGATAAGCTTTTTGATGTGGTGTTGCATTCAGTTTGCAGTATTTTATTGAAGATTTTTGCATCTATGTTCATCATGGATATTGGCCTGGAGTTTTCTTTTTTCTGTTGAGTCCCTGTAGGGTTTTGGTATCAGGATGATGTTGGTCTCATAAAATGATTCGGGAAGGATTCCCTCTTTTTGGGTTGTTTGGAATGGGTTCAGAAGGAGTGGTACCAGCTCCCCTTTGTACGTCTGGTAGAATTCAGCTGTGAACCCATCTGGTCTTGGACTTTTTTTGGTTGGTAGGCTACTAATTGCTGCTCAGCTTCAGCCCTTGTTATTATTCTGTTCAGGGTTTCAACTTCTTCATTTCTTCCAGGTTTACTGGTTTATTTGCATATAGTTGTTTGTAGTAATCTCTGATGGTTGTTTGTATTTTTGTGGAATCTGTTGTGATATCCCCTTTATCATTTTTTATTGCATCTATTTGATTCTGTTCTCATTTCTTTTTTATTAATCTGGCTATTGGTCTGTCTATTTTGTTGATCTTTTCAAAATACCAGCTCCTGGATAATTTTCAACATTTTTAAAGAGAAGGATTTCCAACCAGATTTTCATATCTAGCCATACTGAGCTTCATAAGCACAGGAAAAATAAGATCCTTTTCAGTCAATCAAATGATGAGGGAATTCATCACCACAAGGCCTGCCTAGAAAGAGTTTCAGAAGGAAGCACTAAATATGGAAAGGAAAAACAATTAGCCACTATAAAAACACACTGAAATACACAGACCAGTGACACTATGAAGCAACTACATAAAAAGTCTGCAAAATAACCAGTTAGCATCATGATGACAGGATCAAATTCACACATAACAATATTAACCTTAAATGGCAAGCTGGATAGAGTCAAGACTTATCAGTATGCTATCTTCAAGAGGCTCGTCTCACGTGCAGAGATATACATAGGCTCAAAATACAGGGATGGAGGAAAATTTACCAAGCAAATGGAAAACAGACAAAAGCAGGGGTTACAATCCTAGTTTCTGACAAAACAGACTTTAAACTACCAAAGGTCAAAAAATAACAAGGAAGATCATTAAATAATGGTAAAGAGTTCAAATCAACTAGAAGAGCTAACTTTCCTAAATATATATGCACCCAATACAGGACCACCCAGACTTATCAATCAAGTTCTCAGAGACCTACAAAGAGACTTAGACTCTCACACAATACTAGGAAACTTTAATACCCCACTGACAATATTAGGCAGATCACTGAGACAGAAAATATACAAAGATGCTCAGGACCTGAACTCAGCTCTGGATAAAGTGGACCTGATAGATATCTACAGAACTCTACACCCCAAAACAGCAGAATATACACTCCTCTCATCACCAATGGCACTTACTCTAAAATTGGTCACATAATTGGAAGTAAAACATTCCTCGGCAAATGCAAAAAAACTAGAATCATAACAGTCTTTCAGACCACAGCACAACCAAATTAGAACTCAAGATTAAGAAACTCACTCAAAACCACACAGCTACATGGAAATTGGACAACCTGCTCCTGAATGACTCCTGGATATATAATAAACTTAAGGCAGAAACCAAGAAGTTCTTTCAAACTAATGATAACAAAGAGACAATGTTACTAGAATTTCTGGGACACAGCTAAAGCAGTGTGAAGAGGGAAGTTTATAGCACTAAATGCCCATATCAAAAAGCTAGAAAGATCTCAAATTGACGACCTGACATCACAGCTGAAAGAACTGGAGAACCAAGAGGAAGCAAACTACAGAGCTAGCAGAAGACAAGAAATAACTAAGATGAGAGTGGAACTGAAGAAGATAGATGAAAATCCCTTCAAACAATCAACAAATCTCAGAGCTGATTTTAAAAAAATAATAAAACATATAGATAACTAGTTAGACTAATAAAAAAGGGAGAAGAATCAAATAGACACAATCAGAAATAAGTGGGATATCACCACTGACCCCACAGAAATACAAACAAACACCAGAGTATATTATAAACATTTCTATCACATAAACTAGAAAATCTAGAAGAAATAGATAAGTTCCTAGAGTCATACATCCTTCCAAGACTGAACCAGGAAGAAATTGAATCCCTAAATGGATCAATAATGAGTTCTGAAATGGAAGCAGTAATAAATAGCCTACTAACCAAAAAAAGCCTAGGACCAGGTGGATTTACAGCTAATTCTGTCAGGGGAACAATGGGGAACTAGTATCATTTCTTCTGAAACTATTTCAAATGGCTGAAAAGGAGGCACTCTTCCCTAACTCATTTTATGAGGACAGCATTATTCTCATACCAAAACCTGGTGGAGATACAACAGCAACAACAACAAAAAACTTCAGGCCAATATTCCTGATGAACATTGATGCAAAAATCCTCAATAAAATATTGGCAAACCAAATCCAGCAGTGCATCAAAAAGCTTATCCACCACTATTAAATTGGCTTCATCCCCAGGGTGCAAGGTTGGCTCAATATACACAAATCAATAAATGCAATTCCTCACATAAACAGAATGAAAGATTAAAAACCACATGATTATTGCTTGAACCTGGGAGGCAAAGATTGCAGTGAGTGGAGAATGTGCCACTGAACTCCAGCCTGGGCAACAGAGCAAGAGTCCTTCTCAAACAAAAAAAAGAAAAACAACATGATTATCTCAATAGACGCAGAAAAGGTCTTCGATAAAATTAAACATCCTTTCATGTTAAAAACTCTCAAGAAACTAGGTATTGAAGGAACATACCTCAAAATAATAAAAGCCACATATGACAAACCCACAGCCAGAAAATATTGAATGGGCAAAAGCTGGAAGCATTCCCCTTGAAAACCAGCACAAGTCAAGGATGTCTTCTCTCACATTTCTATTCAACATAGTATTGGAAGTTCTGGTCAGGGCATTCAGGCAAGGGTAAAAAAATAAAGTGTATTCAAATAGAAAGAGGAGGAAGTCAAATTATCTTGGTTTGCAGATGACATGATCCTATATCTAGAAAAGTGCATTGACTCAGCCCATGAGCTTCTTAAGCTGATAGGTAACTTCAGCAAAGTCTGAGAATACAAAATCAATGTGCAAAAGTTTCTACCATTTCTGTACACTAATGACAGGCAAGCAGACAGCCAAATCATGAATGAACTCTCATTCATAATTGCTGCAAAGAGAAGAAAATACCAGGAATACAGCTAGCAAGGGAAGCAAAGGATCTCTTCAAGGAGAACTACAAATCACTGCTCAAGGAAATCAGAGAGGAAACAAATGGAAAAAAAACATTCTATGTGCATAAATCGGAAGAACCCATATCATCAAAATGGCCATAATGCTGAATGTAATTTATAGATTCAATGCTATTCCCATTAAACTACCATTAACATTCTTCACAAAATTAGAAAAACTATTTAAAAATTCATATGGAACCAAAAAAGAGCCAATATAGCCAAGACCATCTTAAGATAAAATAATAAAGCTGGAGGCATCACACTACCCAACTTGAAGCTATACTGCAAGGCGACAGTAACCAAAACAGGGTGCTACTAGTACCAAAACAGACACATAGACTAGAGAACTCAGAAATCAAAGTGCATGCCTACAACTGTCTGATGTTTGACAACCCCACCAAAAACAAGCAATGGGGGAAAGATGCCCTATTTAATAAATAGTGCTGGGAGAACAGGCTAGCATATGCAGAAAACTAAAATTGGACCCCTTCCTCACACTACACAAAAAAAACTCAAGATATATTAAAGGCTTAAATGTAAAACTCAAAACTATAAAAAACCTCTAAGAAGATCTAGGCAGTATCATTCAGGATGTAGGCATGTGCAAAGATTTCATGACAAAAAAGTCAAAAGCAATTGCAACAAAAGCAAAAATTGACAAACAGCTTCTGCACAGAAAAATAAACTATCATCAGATTAAGCAGGCAACCTATAGAATGGGAGAAAATTTTTATAATCTATCCACCTAACAAAGGTCTAATATCCAGAGTCTACAATGAACTTAAATTTACAAAAAAACCTATAGGATGGGAGAAAATTTTTGTAATCTATCTACCTAACAAAGGTCTAATATCCAGAGTCTACAATGAACTCAAATTTACAAGAAAACAACCCCAGTAAGAAGTGGGCAAAGGACATGAACATACCCTTCTCAACAGAAGACATTCATGTGGCCAAGAAACATGAAAAAAATCTCAATATCACTGATATTAGAGAAAGTCAGTCTAAATCACAATGAGATACCATCTCAAGCCCATCAGAATGGCAATTATTAAAAAGTCAAGAAACAACAGGTGCTGGCAAAGTTGCAGAGAAGGAGGGACACTTTTACACTGTCGGTAGGAATGTAAATTAGTTCCATCATTGTGGAGGACAGTGTGGTGATTCCTCAAAAATCCAGAAGCAGAAACACCATCTGATCCAGCAATCTCATCACTGGGTATACACCTAAAGGAATATAAATCATTATATTATAAAGATATGTGCATGTGTCTGTTCATTGCAGCGCTATTCAAAATAGCAGATATAGAATCAATCCAAATGCCCCTCACTGATAGACTGGATAAAGAAAATGTGGTACATATACACTATGAAATACTATGCAGCCATAAAAAGGAATGAGATCATATCCTTTGCAGGAACATGGATGGAGCTGGAACCTGTTATCCTCAGCAAACTAACATAGGAACAGAAAACCAAGCACCATATGTTCTCACTTATAAGTGGGAGCTGAATGATGAGAACACATGGACACATTCAGGGGAACAACACACACACTGGGGACTGTAGGGGGGTGGGAAGAGGGAGAGCATCAGGAAGAATAGCTAATGGATCATGGACTTAATACGTTAAGTGATGGGTTGATCTGTGCAGCAAACCACCATGGCACACACTTACCTATGTAACAAACCTGTGCATCCTGCACATGTACCCTGGAACTAAAGTGAAAGTTGAAGAAAAAAAAAGTTTTAATTAAAAAAACTTCATCTGAAATATTTTTTTTTCTTTAATAGTTCAAATAATATGTTACTCTTTAGAGAATAGCTAAATCTCAGTTATAAAAACATTTGATCATGGTGCCTTCAATTAAATTTATAATCACCTTTCCTTTACCTTGATGAATTAATCTACTCATAAGTGAGTTTTAGTAATTTTTATTTTCTTGTTTTTTGTTTTTGTGTTTGGGGGAGGGGTTGTTTGTTTGTTTTCTGTTTTGAGACAGTCTCACTCTGTCACCCAGGCTGGACTGCAGGTGCAGTCTTGTCTCCAGCAATCCTCCCACCACAGCATCCTGAGTTGCTGGGACTACAGGCATGCGCCAACACACCCGGCTAATTTGGATATTTTTTGTAGAGATGGGGCCTCACTATGTTGCCCAGGCTGGTCGCTAACTTTTGGGCTCAAGCTATCCACCCACCTCAACCTCCCAAACTGCTGGGATTACAGGCATGAGCCACCATGCCTGGCCAACTTCCATTTTTTTTTAAATGAAATTATTTTTTCTAGGTTTCAAATATGTTACCCTAGAGTTGTATGCATTTCTTCTTCTTTTTTCTTTATACTTCAATAGGTTTTGGGGAAACAAGTGGTGTTTGGTTACATGAATAAGTTCTTCAGTGCTGATTTCCAAGATTTTGGTGTACCCATCAACCAAGCGGTGTATACTTGCAGTCTGCTTGGCTGATGGGCAAAAGCAATGTGCACTCTCTTATCCTTTACCCCCTCCTACCCTTCTCCCCTGCTCCCCGAGTCCCCAAAGTTTATATTATTCTTATGCCTTTGCCTCCTCATAGTTTAAATCCCACTTATAAGTGAGAACATACGATGTTTGGTTTACCATTCCCGAGTTACTTCATTTAGAATAATGGTCTCCAACTTCATCCAGCTTGCTGCAAATGCCATTATTTTACTCTTTTTAATGACTGAAGAGTATTCCACGTGACATAAATAGATGCCACATTAAAAAAAATCTATTTGTTGATTGATGGGCATTTGGGCTGGTTCCATATAGTAATTGTGACTTGTGCCGCTATAAACGTGTGTGCAAATATCTTTTTTTGTATAGTGACTTCTTTTCCTCTGGATACCCAGGAGTGGGATTGCTGGATCCAACAGATTTACTATTGTTCTTAATGAATCTCCATACTATTTTCCATAATGGCTGTACTAGTTTACATTCCCACCAGCAGTGTAAACGTGTTCCCTTTTCACCACATTCATGCCCACATCTATTATTTTTTGATTTTTAAATTATGGCCATTTTTACAGAGGTAAGGTGGTATCACATTGTGGTCTTGATTTCCATTTCTCTAATAATTAGTGATGTTGAGCATTTATTCATATGTTTGTTGCCCATTTGTATATCTTCTTTTGAGAAGTGCCTATTATCATGTCCTTAGCCCACTTTTTAATGAGATTATTTGTTTTTCTTTCTTGCTGATTTGTTTGAGTTCTTTGCAGGTCCTGCATATTAGCCCTGTGTTGGATGGATAGTTTTTGAAAGTTTTCTATCATTCTGTGGGTTGTCTGTTTATTCTGCTGATTATTTCTTTTGTTATGCAGAAGCTTTGTAGTTTAATTAATTCACATTTATTTATCTTTGTTTCTGCTGTATTTGCCTTTGGGTTTTTGGTCATGAACTCTTTGCCTAAGCCAATGTCTAAAAGTTTTTCTGCTGTTATCTTCTAGAATTTTTATGGTTTCAGGTCTTAGATTTAAGTCTTTTATTCATCTTGAGGCATTTTTATCTTATAATAATTTTAAGCCCTTATCTGTGATTCTGTATCTCTTTTTATTTTGTGTGTATAAGTGTTTAATCTTTTTTTTTTTTTTTTTTTTAGCTTTAAGTTCTAGGATACATGTACTGAATGTGCACGTTTGTTACATAGTTATATCTTCATTCTTTTTAATAGATGAGATCTCACTATGTTACCCAGGCTGGTCTTGAACTCCTGGGCTCGAGTGATCCTCCTGCTTCTGCCTCCCAAAATGTTGACATTACAGAAACTTTTTTCATTCTTAATCTTTATTATTTTTCTCACTTTTTGTCTAAATCAGGATGACAATGTGCTCAACTATTTTACAGGTATTTAAAAAGTAAATTTTGGAAATGTTTATTATTTTTCCACTTTTTATTCATCAATTTCAGATTTTACTTCTTATAACTCATCTCTTCTGACTTATTTTGTTTTTCCTTTTCTGATTTCTTAAGTGGAGTCATTTTTCTATATATTTGGTTTTTATTTTTAATAATGATGGCATTTAAAGCTAAAATGTGTCCTCCAAGTTATAGCTTTGAATGGTTCCCAGTGGTTTCAGAAGTATCCTCCTTTTCACTGTTTTACACAGAGTTTATAGTTTCCATTTTAAATTTGATTTAAGCCAAGAGTTATATAGAAGTACGCTTATTAATTTCCAAGGAGATTAAACTTTTTAGTAAACTTTGTATAAAGTTCTTTATTTTATTGAATTTGTTCTTTAATTTTATTGAATTTGATCAAAAAAACTTAGACTACAAAATTTCTACCTTAAAATTGTTGAGGTTTTCCTGAGACCAAGCACCATACAAGTACAAAACCTATTTTGAAAATGTTCCATGAACATATACAAGAAAGATTCTTCTTCGGAAGGATGTAAAGTTTAATATACATCTATTAAACAAAGTTTATTGATTGTATATTCTTTTCTGTATGACTTTTTTTTTTGCTTGTTTTTAACTAGACCTGTGTAATTCTGAAAGAGAAATAATTTGTCTCTTGTGATAGTTTTATTTTCTAAAATTTTTGTTCATGTAGTTAGCTGCTGTGTCACTTAATACAAACAGATTTATACATGTAATATACTCTTCATAAACTGTTCCTTTCATTGTTATATAACATACCTCTTCAGTGCATTTAACTTTACATTTCACCTTGTCTGTTATTGGTATTGCCATTTGTTACATAAAATTAACTGCAGTCCTGTCAGAACATAGATGTTCTGGGTCTTATTAAGAATAACCAAAGATTTCCCTCCTTTAGGAAAAGAGATTCTGTGAGCTACTCTCTATGTTAAGTCTTTATACTGTTTAACTGGCATACACGTATGTTACAAAGGTATATATGTTCTAAGAACAGAGTTCCTGCACGGCCCACTGTTCATACAAACACTATCCAGACTGTGTCAGGTGTTGTGGTTGGCTTTGACTTTTCAACAGGAACAGGCCTCTTGTTTCATAGGTCATGCTGACCCACTCAGCCTATAATCCTACAATAAAGATCTTCTATTCTTGGTCTTATCTTTATGTGACTGAACAACAAAACAGCTGCAAGGTTCCACCACATGCTCCTTTCTTTTTATTTGAATATGTCTCATATCTCATTGCTCAATTCTCAATTTCAGTCGTTAACACTGCTTAAGTGAGGTTTTATTCTCTTGTACATAGCAAATAGCTACGATTTGTTTGCACCCTAGTCTACAATCTCTGTCAACTATGTCCCTAACCACTCTTTTTGCCCACCAGGATGCCCTACTTCACCTTTACTTCTTCCTTAACCCCAATAAGTTGAAGCCTATAGATTACCTTCACTTGACCTCTCTCCTCCCCAACTTCATTCTCTGCACCAGTGAGAACCTTGGGATGCTTCTATTTTCCATTGTTCTCACAATCACCAGCTTCTAAGTTTTCTGAATTTGTGTTGTACATATTAGAAATGTCTTACCATTCCTCTTTCAAGAGATTTGCTAATGGATCATATTTTGAGATACTATGTTCTTATTCAGATAGATGTATAGATGAAAACAGGAAAGAAGGAGGGAAGAAGAGAGTAAGAGGGGAAAGGAAGGGAAGGGAAGGAGAGGGAAAAGGCGGGAAGGGAACGGCTCTTTATTTTCTCCATCCTGCTGTGGTTCATTTATTGTTTAGAGTCTTTTCTTAAGAAATTGTTTAAAGGAGATCATGCCAGGAGTTCAGTGTCACAGGGAGCTATGATCGCACCACTGCACTCCAGCCTGGGTGTCTGAGCAATTCTCTAAAAAAAAACAAAACAAAACAAAATAAAGAGGTAAATGACTGAGCTGATATTCTCTATGAATTTTTATTTATCCTCACATATCTCTCTTTCACTCTGACAGGTCAATCATCTTATTTGAGAATACTTTGGGTTGCAATTCTTTTTTTTTTATTTGGAGAATGGGGTCTCACTATATTGCCCAGGCAGGTCTTGAACTCCTGGGCTAAAACTTTCCTCCCACCTCTGCCTCCCTAAGAGCCGGGATTACAGGCATGAGTCACAACACCTGGCCTGGGTTGTAATTCTTTAATTGATGTTCTTTCAGTATCAGTCAGCTTTCAGTATTAATTAAAAAATAACAGAGGAACCCATTGTCCAATGTTTTGTTCATATATTCCTTTGTTAGTTGTTTTTATTCCTACCTGGAAGCCTATAATAGTCTCTTCACTATTAAAGTTCTAGAATTCCCTCAGGACATGTCTGGTGTGTATCTTATCGTTAAAGCCTGCAAGTTGGAAAGTTCTTCATGCTACAGTCTCCTAACTGTATTTAATTTAGGTAAATTGTTTTTTAGTACCTGTTTAATGATTGCCTGTCTTCCATCTGCTCTTTTTGTTTTCCCTTAAGAATCTCCAGTTAATTTCACGGTAAGGATCCTCAAATCTTGCATTTGAGTTGCCTACATTTTTATTTGTGTTTTGAGCTAGTCTTTGTACCTGATCATTCAGTTTACCAATCCAGATGTCAATAACGACCATCTTTATCTTATCTACTGAGTTATTTGAGAAATCATGGTGTTAAAGTCAATTGCAGTTGCTGTACCAGATGTGGTTTCACTGCTTGAGCAAATTAACACAGCTGGTACCTGGTGTGTAGCTATTGACTTGGCAAATGCCTTTTTCTTCATTCCTGTTCATAAGGCCCATCAGAAGCAATTTCCCTTCAGCTGGCAAGGCAAGCAATATACCTTTACTATCCTACATTGGGGTTCACGAACTCTCCAGCTTTGTGTCATAATCTTATTCAGAGAGACCTTGATCACTTTTCCCTTCCATAAGATATAACACTGGTGTGTTACCTTGATGACATTATGCTGATTGGATCCAGTGAGTGAGAAGTACACACACTGCACTTATTGGTGAGATATTTGCATGCCACAGGATGGAAAATAAATCCTACTAAAATTCAGGGACTTTCTACCTCAGCAAAATGTCTAGGGGTTCAGTGATGTGGGGCCTGTCGAGATATTCCTTCTAATGTGAAGCATAAGTTGCTGCATTTGACCCCTCTTATAACCAAGAAAGAGGCACAACTCCTAGTGGGCATACTTGGATTTTGGAGGCAACACATTCTTTATTTGAGTGTGTTACTCTGGCTGATTTCAGTGACCTGAAAGGCTGCCATTTTTGAGTGGGGTTCAGAATAAGAGAAGGCTCTGCAACAGGTCCAGGCTGCTGTGCAGGCGGTTCGTCCACTTGGGCCATATGACCCAGCAGACCCAATGGTCTTGAGGTGCCAGCCGCAGTTAGGGATGTTGTTTGGAGCCTTTGGCAGGCCCCCATAGGTGAATTGCAGTGGAGGCCTCTAGGATTTGGAGTAAGGCCCTGCTGTCTTCTGCAGATAACTACTCTCCCTTTGAGAAACAGCTCTGCCTGTTACTGGGATTTGGTAGAAGCTGAATGACTATGAGTCATCAAGTCACCATGCGACTTAAACTGCCTATCATGAACTGGGTGTTTTCTGACCCATTTAGCCACAAGTAAGGTTTGCCAGCAGCATTCCGTTATCAAATGGAAGTTGAATATACGTGACTGGGCTTGAGCAGGTCAAGAGGGCACAAGTGAGTTCCATGAGCAAGTGGCTCAAGTGCCCAAGGTCTCCAATCCTGTCTCCCGTTCTCTTTCCCAGCCTGCACTGATAGCTTCATGGGGAGTTCCCTATAATCAATTGATAGAGGAAGAGAATATAAGGGCCTGGTTAATAAACTCCCATTAGCAAACTCCCTTTTATAGATGCGTCTGTCCTATTAGTTTTGTCCCTCTAGAGAACCCTGACTAATACAATGGTCTATGTATTTAAGTGTGTTTTTGTGGTGGCCAGTAATTGTCTTTTGTTCCAATATTTAGCACTCCCTTAAGGACCTTTTGTAAGGTAGGTCTGGTGGTAAGAAATTACCTTAACATTTGCCTGTTTGAAAGAATTTTATTTCCCCTTCTCTTATGAAGCTTAGTTTGGCTGGATAATTCTTGGTTGGAATTTCTTTTCTTTAAGAATGCTGAATATAGGTAGCCAGTCTCATTTGGCTTGTAGGGTTTCTGCTGAAAAGCTGGCTGTTAGTCTGATAGGATTTCCTTTGTAGGTGACTTACCCTTTCTCTCTAGCTGTCTTTAACATTTTTTCTTTCATTTTGACCTTGAGGAATGTGATGACTATGTGTCTTGGGGATCATTGTCTTGCATAGTATCTCACAGGGGTTCTGTGCCTTTCTTTAATTTGAATGTTTCCTTTTTAGTTAGGTTGGGAAAATTTTCATGGATGATATCCTCAAATATGTTTTCCAAGTTGCTTGCTTTCTCTCTCTCTTTCAGGGATGCCAATGAGTCACAGATTTGGTCCCTTTACATAATCCCATATTTCTGGGAGGTTTTATTCATTCTGCTTTATTGTTTCTTTATTTTTGTCTGACTCAGTTATTTTGGAGAACTGTTCTTCAGTCTCTGACATTCTTTCATCAGCTTGGTTTATTCTTCTGTCAGTACTTACTATTGTATGATGACATTTTTGAAGTGAGTTTTTCAGCTGTATCAGATCAGTTTCTATTTTCTTAAAATGGCCATTTCATGTTTTATCTCTCGTATCATTTTATTGTATCCCTTAGATTCCTTGGATTGGGTTTTGACTGTCTCTTGGATGTCAATGATCTTTTTTTCCTAACCATATTCTAGATTCTATTTCTGTTAGCCATTTAAGCTTGGTTAAAAATCACTGCTAGGGAACATATTTATCATGGAATACTACACAGCCATAAAAAAGATAATGTTCTTTGCAGCCACACACATGAAGTTGGAGGCCATTCTTCTAAGTGAGCTAATTCAGGAGCAGGAAATCAAATACCATATATTATTGCTTATAAGTGGGAGCTAACATTGAGTACAAATGGACATTAAGATGGGAACAACAGACACTGCAGCTTACTTCAGTGTAGACAATGGGAGGAGGCCAAGGATTGAAAAATTACCTGGCAGATACTATGCTTACTACCTGGGTGATGAAATAGTCTGCATACCAGATCCCTGCCACACACAATTTACCTATATGACAAATCTGCACATGTACCCTTGAATCTAAAAGAAAAGTAAAACAAAAATTGGCAAAGGGCATGAACAGACACTTCTTAAAAGAAGACATACATGTGTCCAGCAAACATATGAAAAAATGCTCAATATTACTAATCATTAGGGAAATGCAAATTGAAATCTCAACAAGATACCATCTCACACTAGTTAGAATGGCTATTGCTAAAAAGTCAAAAAACAACAGATGCTGGCAAGGTTGCAGAGAAAAGGAACACTTACGTATTGCTGGTGGAAATGTAAATTAGTTTAGCCATTGTGGAAAGCAATGTGGAGATTTCTCAAAGAATTTAAAACAGAACTACCAGTTGATCCAGCAATACCATTACTGGGGTATATATCTAAAGGAATAGAAATCATTTCTATCATAAAGGCACATGCATGCCTATGTTTACTGCAGCACTATTCACAATAGCAAAGACAGGGAATCAACTTAGAGGCCCATCAGTGGTGGATTGGATAAAGAAAATGTGGCATATATACACCACGGAATACTAGCAGCCATAAAAAAGAATAATATTCTGTTCTTTGTAGCAATATGCATGGAGCTGGAGGCCATTATCTGAAGCAAACTAATGTAGGAACAGAAAACTAAATACCACATGTTCTGACTTATAAGTAGGAGCTAAACATTGAGTATACATGGGCACAAAGAAGTGAACAATAAACACTGGGCCTACTTAAGGGCAGAGGGTGGGAGGAGGGTGAGGATTCAAAAACTACCTATTGGGTATTATGCTGATTATCTGGGTGACAAAATTATCTATACACGAAACCTGCATGACACACAATTTACCCATGTAACAAATCTGCACATGTACCCCTTGAACTTAAAATACAAATTTTAAAGAAAAAAAAAGAAGAATTTGGTAAGGAGATGAATAGATGATACATTTTTAAAAAGTGACAGTTTTTCTCTGTTTTAACAAAATATTTAGAAATAGAAGTGAGGAAAAAATTTCTATTTACAATTATTGGAAAAATATAAAATACTTATAAATTGAACAAGAAAAGTATATAAAGAAAAATACAAAATCTTACTGAAAGAAATAAGAGTTGAACAAATGGAAAGGCAGATCACGTTGAACAGAAATACTTAATAACAGAAGCATTAAATACGCACACCTAATGGGCGTATAAACATAAGGCAGTAAAATTAGAATTGGCTTTCTTTGGAGGCATGATTGGCCAAAGAAGATTAAAGTTTATGCTGAAGAATAAATGCTTCAGAATAGCTGAGAAAATATGCAAAGGGAGAATAGTGAGAGGTTTTGTCTTACTGGATATTAGCATAAATAGTAAAATTACTGCATCATAATCATGTGGTATTGGCGAAGGAATAAAATACAGGTTGTGGAAATAGAACCCAGTATAGATGAGTTTATTATATTTCCAAAGTAGTAGTTCATTTTAGTGGGAAATTAGTCAATTATTTAATAAATGATGTTTGGACAACTGTCCATCTGGAAGAAAAGATTACCATTTTATTCTAACTTTAAATATAAATTCCAGGTGGCTGAGAAGCTCACATGGTCAAAATAAAATTGTGAAAACCTTGCAAGAAGATCTAGAAAATAGAATGCATAAAAATGTATGAACTGAGAGCATCTTTTCCAGAAGCTGTAAAAGAAGAGATAGACATATTTGAACCTTGATGTCACAAAGGATATAATAAACAAAACAATAGACATTCAATTTATAACAAATATTTGTAACTAATTTTTTCAAATAGCTGAATATTTGGCCAGAATAACACAATCCAATTTAAAAAAATGGTCAAAGAATTATGAATCCAAATGGCCAAAAGATACATAGAAGGATTCTCAAGTTTGTTGCTAGTAAGGAAAATGCAAATTAAAGTAAAAGAAACTGTAATTTTACACCAATCAGATGACAAAAATTGAAGAGTTATAATAAATATTACTGTTGGCGATTTAGGGAAAGGATTAGTCTCATGGCTAGGAAAAATATGAGGTGTTATAGGTTTTGGGAAAGCCATTTGCGAACATCTATTAGAATTTAAAATATATGTGTGCTTCTTGGCCCAGCAATTCCAATATTTGGACTCTATTCCATAGAAAGAAAGATTTTCATATGTAAGCCCATGTATTTGTAGTATTTCACACAAAAGGATGTGTATATGTATATGTAGTATTGTAGTATTCATATGTAAGGCCATGTATTTGTAGTATTCCACACAAAAGTATGAGGAAACTAGATGTAGAAATTTTAAGATCCCTTTTTGTAAAATAAACAATAATATTTATATATGTAGACTTACATGCACGTTTCTATGTGGGATTACATGGTCATGGAAAGAAGTATGGAATTAGGCTAATGTGAAGAGTGGAGAAAGAACCAGATGGGTGGCTTCTTCACTTTGAAAGAATGACCATCAGCCACTGTTGAGATATTTAAAATCAGATGCTATTGACTGTGAATAAAATTCCTAATGAGAAATTCAAACAATTAAAACTTATCAAATTGATCACTATGGAGGATATAGGTGCTTGATATTTGTGTGTATATATGTATTATGTTTAAATATGTATATATGTATATAATTCCTTTGTCATTTTTCTTATTGCTTTACATATTGGAAGTAGGTATTATATAACCTGTAAATAAGCAATAGATTATTAAAACTTTGATTTAAAAATAATCACATTATAATACCCTCTAATATTGCATATAAATATGTTTTATGTTTTATTTTTGAGCATTTTAAAATTCAGATTCCCTTAAAATTTCTTAAAAACAATCATTTCACATTATATGGCTTCCCAGTCCCAAATTACGCATTTTACTACTCTGTGAAGCAGGATGTCCTTCAGAGAAATTGGCAAAGGATAATGGCATGTAAAATAAAATTCATTTCTCACTTCCCAACCATGAATAGTAATATTCACAATATAAACAAAATATACTCCTCAGAGTTCACATCCAGAGCACTGGCTTATTTACATAGAAAAATTCATGTTTAATCAAGAAGATCTTTAACCCGAAAGGAGACCATGACATGCTTTAGAAGAGAAAAGAACTTTCTGGTTCTATCTTCCTACCTTTCTTCACAAAAATAATTGGGTTCTGATTGAAGTTTGTTATTATTGAATATGTCTTTTTTGGAAGAAGATCATTAAATTTGAATTGCACATGTGCTACCTTTTCAGAATTCCCAGATAAGGGCTTAATATGGTTTTGGATTGTAATCAGAATTGTAATTACCACATGTCAAGGGAGTGACTTGGTGGGAGGTAATTGGATCATGGAGATTGTTTCCCCCATGCTGTTCTCAGGATAGCCAGTGAGTTCTCATGATATGTCTGATGCTTCCCACTTCTCTATCTCTTCTGCCAGCATGAGAAGACTGCCTTGCTTCCCCTTTGCCTTTTACCATGATTGTAAGTTCCCTGAGGCCTCCCTGGCCATGCAGCACTGCGAGTCATGTAAACCTCTTTCCTTTACAAATTGCCCAGTCTCAGGTAGTATCTTTATAACAGTGTGAAAATGGACTAATACAGGGCTGTGCATAATTTGTCTTTACAAAACACGTGTGGAAACTGCATGTGTTTCAAGTACATGAGGATACTATTAGTCTCATGTAAGAGAAGACTCAGATAAGACAAAATGAGAATTAACTTTTCTTATTTAAAGGAAGCCTAAATATAAGTAGTTACAAAGTTATAGTTCCACAATTTTATCAAGACAAAACTGTCTATCTTCCCGTTCTTCTATCTCCAGTAATTTGATACTATCTCCCATTGTAGACTTGGGATAACAGCTGCACACTTAGCAGCAGGTTTTCACATATTCCTCTCCAAAACTGGGCAACTGGAGGAGCAAATGGACCCTTCTATTATCTACCTGATTCTCTGTATATAATCAGAGGAGGAAATCTTTCCCTGTTGCTTACTGGGATATTCTACCTTTGTCTCCTCATTCATAACCAGGTCCCATGATCAACTGAAATAAATCACTGGCAAAAGGAAATGGGACTACTAGCATTAGCTTAGCCTAGCCAAGATTTATCCTCTGGGACTAGGCACATTGTTGCTGAACAAAACTCAGCTTCTGTTAGGCAGGGAGAGGGGGTAATGACTTTGAGTAGTCAATCAACAGTGACTGCCACATGAGCAAATACTTTCCAGATATCACCTGGTTCTATTCTCTACAAGTCATCAGGAAGGAACAGTAGAAAGCACAATCAAATGCTATTAAGCCAAGTGCTAACAAGCATCCAATTATTTCATGGCATTTGTTGATAGTCTGAGAAGTTAGGATATTAGTTCATGTGTTCAGTAGAAATACAGCAAAACCAACAAAGGGAAGGAGAGATAAATCAATATTTAAGGAACAATAAGACAAGAAAGAATTATTTCAATCTTTTATTAAGAATGTGTAGAAAACTGAGTTATATAGGTGATATAATAAGATATAATTGTACATAAATAAATGATGTAATATATAATAATAATACCAATAACACCCACTGAACACTTTGGGCTAGCCATTACGTTTAATACTTGATATGTATGCTACTGTTTAATCTTCATAATTATTTTTTGAGATAGTGTGTTAGGTATCTATCTGTAAGACCACCCTTAGGTTCAGTGACATTTTAGAAGAACTCACAGAACTCAGAAGTTGTAATACTTACAGTTACAGTTTATTGTAGGTAAAGGATATACAGCAAAATCAGCAAATGGAATAGGCACGTGGGACTAAATCCAAAGGAAACCAGCCTCAAGCTTCCAAGAGTCCACTCCAAGTGGAGTTGCACAGAACGTGCCTAATTCCTCCAGCAACGAGTTGAAACAGGTGTGAAATGTCTGTCAGCAGAGCCCTCCTAGCCTAGGAGTCTAGGGGTTTTTATTTTTATTATTTTTATTTTTTATTTTTCCATAAGTTATTGGGATGCAGGTGGTATTTGGTTACATGAGTAAGTTCTTTAGTTGTGATTCGTGAGATCCTGGTGCACCCATCATCTGCACAGTATACACTGCACCATATTTGTTGTTGTTTATCCCTCACCTCATCCCACTCTTCCCTGCAACTCCCCGAAGTCTGTTGTATTATTCTTATGCCTTTGTGCCCTCGTAGCTTAGCTCCCACAAATCAGTGAGAACATACAATGTTTGGTTTTCCATTCCTGAGTTACTTCATTTAGAATAATAGTCTCCATTCTCATCCAGGTCACTCCAGATGCTGTTAACTCATTCATTTTTATGGCTGCATAGCATTCTGTCATATAAATATATGGAAGATATATATCACAGTTTCTTTTCAATATATATATATATATCACGGTTTCTTTATCCACTCATTGATTGATAGGCATTAGGAGTGGTTCTATGATTTTGCAATTGTAAATTGTGCTGCTATAAACATGCTTGTGCAAATGTCTTTTTTGAATAATGACTTCTTTTCCTCTGGGTAGATACCCAGTAGTGGAATTGCTGAATCAAATGATAATTCTACTTTTAGTTCTTTAAGGAATCTCCATACTGTTTTCCATAACAGTTGTACTAGTTTACATCCCCACCAACAGTGTAGAAGTGTTCCCTGTTCACTGCATCCATCCCAACACCTATTGTCTTTTAAATTATGGCCATTCTTGCAGGAGTGAGGTGGTATTGCACTGTGGTTTTGATTTGCATTTCTTTGATCATTAGTAATGTTGAGCATTTTTTCATGTTTGTTGGTCATTTGTATATCTTCTTTTGAGAATTGGCTATTCATGTCTTTATCCCACTTTTTGTAAGATTTTTTTTCTTAATGATTTGTTTGAGTTCATTGTAGATTCTGAATATTAGTCCTTTGCCAGATGTATAGATTGTGAAGATTCTTCTCCCACTTATGGATTGTCTGTTTACTCTGCTGACTGTTCCTTTTGCCCACAAAAACTCTTTAGTTTAATTAGGTGCCAGATATTTATCTTTGTTTTTATTTTGCTTTTGGGTTCTTGGTCGTGAAATCCTTGCCTAAGCCAATGTCTAGAAGGGTTTTTCCAATGTTATCTTCTAGAATTTTTATAGTTTCAGGTCTTACGTTTAAGTGTCTAATCCAACTTGAGTTGATTTTGCATTAAGTGAGAGATGAGGATCCAGTTTCATTCTCCTACATGTGGCTAGCCAGTTATCCTAGCATTATTTGTTGAAAGAATACCCTTTCCCCACTTTATGTTTTTGTTTACTTTGTTGAAGATCATTTGGCTGTAAGTATCTGGGTTTATTTCTAAGCTCTCTCTTCTGTTTCATTGGTCTATGTGCCTATTTTTGTACCAGCACCATGCTGTTTTGGTGACTATGGCTTTATAGTATAGTTTGAAATTAGGTAGTGTGATGACTCCAGGTTTGTTGTTTTTATTGAGTCTTGCTTTGGCTATGCAGACTCTTTTATGGTTCCATATGAATTTTAGAATTGTTTTTCTAATTCTGTGAAGAATGTTGGTGGTAGTTTGATGGGGTTTTCATTAAATTTGTAGATTGCTTTTGGCAGCAAGGTGATTTTCACAGTATTGATGCTACCTATTCATGAGCATGGGATGTGTTTCCATTTTTTCATGTCTGTGATATCTTTTAGCAGTGTTTTGTAGTTTTCCTTGTAGAGGTCTTTCTACTCCTTTGTTAGATATATTCCTAAGTATTTTATTATTTTTTTAGAGCTATTGTAAAAGTGGTTGTGTTCTCGATTTGATTCTGTGCTTGGTTGCTGTTGGTGTATAGAAGAGCCACTGATTTGTGTACATTAATCTTGTATCTAGAAACTTTGTTGAATTCTTTTATCAGTTCTAGGAACTTTCTGGAGGAGTCCTTAGGGTTTTCAAGATAAACGATCATATTGTTAGCAAACAGTGACAGTTTGACTTCCTCTTTACTGATTTGGATGCCCTTTACTTCCTTCTCTTGTCTGATTGCTCTGGCTAGGACTTCCAGTACTATGTTGAAGAGGAGTGCTGTGAGTGGGCATCGTTGTCTTGTTCCCGTTCTCAGAGGGCATGCTTTCAACTTTTACCATTCTGTATTAAGTTGGCTGTGAGTTTGTCATAAATGGCTTTTATGATATTAAGGTATGTCCCTTGCATGCTGATTTTGTTGAGAGTTTTAACCATAAAGGGATTCTGGATTTTGTTGAATGCTTTTTTCTGTATGCATTGAAATGATCATGTGATTTTTGTTTTTAATTCTCTTTATCTGTTGTATCACATTTATTGACTTGCATATGTTAAACCACCCCTACATCCCTGGTCTGACGCCCAGTTTATCATGGGTGGGATTATCTTTTTTTTTTTTTTTTTTTTGAGACAGAGTTTCACTCTTGTTGCCCAGGCTGGAGTGAAGAAAATATTAGCAATTGGAAAGAGCCAGAGAGAAGACTCAGGACCAAAAAGCCAGTTTTAAGTATTGACTAATTTTATGACTTCAGGCAAGTCACTTACCTTTTCTGCATCTTAGTTTCCTATCTGTAAGATAAAAAATGCTAATTTTTGTTACTAAGACCAAATGAGATAATGTGTTAAAGTAACTAGTTCGATACCTAGCATATGATGGGTACCTACATAAGATAAAGTCTTTAGCTCAATATCTATCCATGTACTAGATATTGAGCTAAAGAATATCAGCTGAATCTGAATTTGCATTCCCTCAGAGCAGGCATTCAATTAGTCATTGCTGTTTGAACATATGAATCAATACATGAATGGTTATGGTTAACTTAGTAGTCTATACATATATGTAACACTTATACGTTAAATCCTCTAGTAATGGGTAAGTGAGATAAGCCAAATATTTAGAGTGTGAGTATTTGTCACCCAGATTGTGAGAATGGAAGAGTTAATGGTTCTTTGGTGGAATATGATGTTTAGAGAGAGTTTTAACTCTGAATATAGGAGGAGCTAGCTCAGAACAATCTTCTCAATTTATATCATAATACAAGTTCTTTGTCACAGCAGAATCTGCCCTCAATTCAATGATTCATTTGTTATTTTACTACTGCTATTAAATTTGTGTTCAAAAGAGCTCAAGTATTTCAACATTTTTGCTTCCGGCTCTTATTACTAATTATTTACATCAATGGTAATGGAGACTCTTGGAGAGGTAGAGAGAAGAACAAGAAGACTCCAGGTAACAGGGACACACTCAAGACAGCTCCTGATTTTTATTTCCTCTCTCAATCCAGCTTTGTAATTGTATCACCTTTGGCTAAAACTACATCCTGAAACATGACCGTGCCTCTTTGTACTGCCTCCAGCATGTTTGCCCTACGATGTGAGATCTTGTGCCCTTTCCAGGGAAGGATACTTAAGCCCAGTCCTGATAATAAGGCAGAGTGACTCCAGGGAAAAATGTCTGGTGTCTGGGCTCTGCTATGTTGGGTTTATGATGAAGAACTGCAAATCAAAAAGCTTTATGTATAGTAATGGTGCTTTTAAAGTCTGAGAGTGCTACATAAATATACATTCCTTGTTAAAAAAATAGTAAATTCTCTTTAGCAGTTTGCTAGAATATTAAACTTTCCACCTCCTACAAATACGGTATTTTGGTAAACAATTATACTATATACATTACAACATCTGAATTAAATCGTGTCTTTTTGTTTTTGTTTTCTGTCTGTGTACATATAGTAAAAATAACACAGAATACAGACAGCTGTGGAACATGAGTGTGACAATACTCAACATATAGGTATTAGGAATCCATCACTGTTTGAAAGGTGACACTGTTCCTTTTTTTTTTTAGACACAATCTTGCTCTGTCACCCAGGCTGGAGTGCAGTGGCGTGATCTCGGCTCACTGCAACCTCCACCTCTCAGGTTCAAGTGATTCTGCTGCCTCAGCCTCCTGAGTAGCTGGGATTACAAGCATCTGCCACCATACCTGGTTAATTTTTGTATTTTTAGTAGAGACAGCGTTTTGCCATGTTGACCAGGCTGGTCTCAAACTCCTGACCTCAGGTGATCTGCCCACCTCAGCCTCGCAAAGTTCTGGGATTACAGGCTTGAGCCACTGCTTCTGGCTGATACTGTTCTTCTTTGTGATTTTTAATCACTAAGTTTATTCTGCTTGTGTAGCTATGACACATGGCATCCCTCCTGTCCCTAGAAATTGATTTCTACTCATTTACTGAATATCAGGAGTCATGGGCTCATAAATCTACAAAGCTGAATCCAAAAGAAATCAGGATAGAAGGCAATATATATTTTTAAAAGTTTTCCACAGATGGATAGAATACTAATTTTCTATTTCCTTTCTGCCTTTCCCCTTCTATAAGAATATCTATTAGATAATCTATTTATCTTTCCCCTTCTATTAGAATATCTATTAGATAATATCTATTAGATAATATCTATTAGATAATATCTATTAGATAATATCTTTCCCCTTCTATTAGAATATCTATTAGATAAAAATTAGAATACTAATTTTCTATTTCCTTTCTGCCTTTCCCCTTCTATAAGAATATCTATAAGAATAGATAGCATTTTGATAGCAGTGTGAGAACAGATATTGTAGTCTGTTCTCACACTGCTATAAAGAACTACCTGACCTGGATAATTTATGAAGAAAGAGATTTAATTGACTCACAGTTTCACAGGCTGTATAGGAAGTATGGCTGGAAGGCCTCAGGAAACTTACAGTCATGGCAGAAGGTGAAGGGGAAGCAAGCAAGCATGTTTTACCATGGTGGAAAGAGAGAGAGAGAGACTAAAGGTGGGAAGTGCCATACCCTTTTAAACATTTATCAGATCTGGTGAGAACTTACTATCACAATAACAGCAAGGGGGAAATCTGCCCCCATGATCCAATCACTTCCCACCAGATCCCTCCCCCAACATTGGGAATTACAATTCGACATGAGATTTGGGTGGGGACACAGAGCCAAACCATATCAGATATTTTCTGCTGCAAGTATCTGGATGTACCATACCCACGGTTCTCAGTTTTGGATAACATAATTTGACTCCAGTTTACTCAGGTTGAAAAAAAGAACCTGTATGGGATAACTCCCAGATTGGAGGACTAGTCTCTGGCAAGGATTCAGGGAGGCAAAGTGTGGCTAAGATCTTAGTGTAGGAAAAGCCCACCCTCTGACTGGGAGCAAGCAGGTCGTCTGCCTCTTAGGAGTCTATATTGGGAGTTAGGACCTCTGCCTACCATTTTTCCAGTAATTTTCTCCAAGTGAGCAGGACATTTCATGGCAATTGGCCAAAATGAAACATATTTCATTATAATCAGTATCAGTGAAACTTTCACTCTGATGTGAACCACATCTTTATTTTCCAAAGTTTTAGAAACAGGTAGAGAGTGTATGTTCTTGTAAACTAGTTGGTCTAGGGAAAATACTTTTTTGAGAGGACATGATTAACTCTCTCTACCCAGATGTCTTAAAATTCATGAAGCTTTGTCTTAAAAAGAATTGCTGTTGAGAATGGGATATTGTCTTAGTCTGTTTTGTGCAGCTGTAATGCAATACCTGAGACTGGATAATTTATAATGAAGAGAAATTTATTGATTTATAGTTCTTGAGTTGGGAAGTCCAAGATGGAGGCACTGGTATCTGTCAGGGAACTTCTTGCTGTGTCATCTCATGGTGGAAGGCATCAGACATCAGAGTGGCAAAAAGAAGATGAGAGAGAGGAAAGGCGGCTGACCTTGTTCTTTTTTAAGGAATCTACTCCTGCATTGATGGCATTAATTTATCCATGAGAGCAGAGCCCTCATGGCCTAATTACCTCTTGTTAGGACCTATCTCCCAACAAACACTGTTGGATTGGAGGTTAAGTTTCCAACATATGCTTTCTGAGGGGCATGTTCAAACCTTAGTAGATACCAAGAGGCAACTCACAACTAACAAGATTTGGGTAATGGTAGATGCCTAAGTGCTTACTGTGTAATTAGCAATTTCGTGTGTTCTAAAGAAGCATTTCTCAAGAGGCAGCTGCAGTCCATCTTCATCAAAATCATGGTTAGAAATGTAGAATTGTTGAGGATCCCTCCAGGCCTTCAGAATTAGAAATTTTGAGAGGAACTCTTGAAGTCAGCAATTTTTATAAATCCCCAGATGAACTTTAAACCCACTAAAGTTTGAGAAACACCAGTAATGTAAAGGAATGCGGGTCTATTAAAAATTGTTAAAGCTCTTGTTAAAGTCACTTATTTTCAGCCTGTCCTCTCCCTGCTTACAATAATCACTGTATATATTTTTATTAAATGTTACATTTATAATTAACAAAGAAAGATGCTATTCTAAGGCTTAATGAATTAAAAGGAAAACCAGGTTGTTGCAGCTGAGTGGGTTTCTTTACAGAGATGGGTATTTGTAAAGTGTTAGGTGGTTATTTGGGTGAAAGATCAACAAGCCCACTGGAAACTTTTGGAAGGTAAGCAGCATACAATTTCTGGAAGAAAGGGAACACTTTCTGACAGTGGTTAGTCAATGCTGAACTTTCAGATGATGATGGATTGATGGTCCAAAGGCTACCTAAGCTAAGTGCCTTACAGTCAGCTTTTAGTCTGCTTGAACTGCTTGGTGTCTAGTAGCTTCTCAGTTTGGAAAAGGCTGAAGGCTGCTTCAATTTATTTACAAATGTGTTGTTCAGAACTGGTGCCACTACTGTGAGTGTTCATCCAGTAGTTCTTAGAGCCTCATTGGTATCAGTTACCTACATTCTCTACTTCTTGTTGGTACATGAAGCATTAAAATGAGGGCTTCAAGGTCACTTTAGAGGAGAAAAACCCCTCAAATCAACTTCCCTCTTTCCTTAGGTTGAAATCTCTCACGATGCTCAACATGCACATCTAAATCCCGCTGCTCCAACCCTTCCTCCCTACTTACTGTGTCTTGGGGTTTCAACTCCTAGAGTTGGGCACACCTGCACACAAGTCCTGTTCCACCACCTGTGGTCTGTAGGGTTGGATCAGGCTTTGTGGGTCTTATGCTTATACAAGTTTTGAAATACTCTTTAAAAAATAGGTAAGAAAATGTATGACCATGCAAATGTATTTCTAAGGAAGCTTTCTAGAATTTTGGAAAAGCCTATGCTAGTGGAGGACCTGTAGCCTAAGCTACCAGGGATAAGTTACCTGATACTCTACATTATATATACACATATAAAAATATAAGTATACACACATACCTATGTACATACCCCTCAGAGAACTATGGAAATCAAAAGAGATGATATATACTGGCTCAGAGCAAGTTTTCAATAAATTGCAGCTATTGTGGTTAAGGACCACGGAGATTAGTTTAAATAAAGTGGTTGCAAATTATCAACTCAAGGAAGTATTAAAAGCAGCATGCAATTTCTTGCAAGAACACATCAAAGCAAAAACTAGACACATGCAATTATAACCATAAAAAACCAATAATCAATATAGAAATTTTAATAATTCACTATGTCAGTGATTTTAACATAGTGGTTAAGATCTTGAACATGAAGTGGACTGTCTGTGTTCACTTCCTGGCCCCATCATTGACAGACCCAGGGTAACCTAGTTAATCCCACCGTGATTCATTTCCCCTTGATTTCTCAAGTGGAAAGAGCATGCTGCCTGTCATGCAGGACTGAGGATTGAGTGGAGTAATGTGTGTAAAACACTCAGTGTAGTGCCTAGCACATAGTATGTATTCTTTAAATAGTAGCTGTTGACAGTTTTAGAATCACAATAGCATTTGATGAGACTCTGATCTCTCAGAGAAACAATAATTATTTTTTCCCAAAAGTGACTCAAATAATAAGCCTCTGAGAAGGAAGGGCTTAACTCTTAGGAATCAAAAACAGTTAGTTGCACCGAGAACAATACAAAGGTTGGGGAAAATTCTCTCTCTTCTGTGTTTCTCTGAGGTTGCATATATCCTTTTATTATAAAATGTCTTAGAGGTACTGCAATTATTTGTCAATTTGTCTGCTTGCCCTATGTGATTATAAATGTCTAGAAAGCAGTTCCACTAGACTTTGTAGCCTTTCTGCCTAGCATGGGGTCTGGCATTGTGATGGCACATAGTAACTATCTGTTGAATGAAAGATTGAATGGATGGGCAAATTCCTGTTTCTTCTGGCATTTTCTCCCAGGTTATCTGGGAGACTTTCAATCTTCTCCACTCTGCTCTGAACTCCCACTTCAGCTCTGGGATAGTCCCCTCATTGCATCTCTGTTTGAACCTACTTCCTGGATGACATGGCTCATTCCAGAAGGACATAGGGTACTTGCATTTTGAAGATGCTGGTTATACTAGATTCTCCTTGATCATGAAGTCTCAGCATATTGCAACACTCAATCCACTGAGGCTAAAGTTCATTATCATAGTGAATATTTTAAGTGTGATTGAGAAGATCATTTCCACATAAGCAGCATTTTGTGGGAGTTAGTTGATGGGAGAATGGATTAGTTCAATGTTTGTTTTCGGATTTTGTGATGGTTTAGGTACTTTCTCTGGTGGTGATTTTTGTTACTGTTAAATGTTTTCTGTTATAATTTTTTTACAGTTTGTGGCCGTTAGTAAAGAACATTTTAAAGAGCTCTCATAATTAGTAGGCTGTATTACTGTCAATAGTGGCCCTCATGCTTCCCATTCTGGTGGAATATTAATATTTGGTTATGAAAGAGATTTGAAATAACTCTAGCATGCTGGGAATGGCACTAAGGATCTTAGGTGAAATCCACATTCTCAACAGAGAGATTCTTTCCCCAGATTTAAATGTCCTTTAGTGTTTTAAACATTTTGAACAATGTGTTCATTCTGCTTGGCTTATTTCTGTGTGTGAAGGAAACCAAAAGAACATGGGATACTGTGCTAATATTTACAAATTTTTTTTGTTCCCTTACTGGTGTGTACTTATCAGGGCTCTTTAAGGCTATACTTACAATGAGATCTTAAGTGTGTGTGATGATTGTCAAAAGGCAGTGAGGGAGACTTCCATCTATGGGGTGTCTGGATGGTTCTATTTGTGCTGAACTTTTCCACTTTCATGAGTTTAGAAAAACTGCAGGCCTGTGGAGTCATTTAACATGTTTTGCCCATTTAAAGCAAATGCATTTCAGCGTTTATAGACCATATTTCTGGGTGTTCCTTCATCCTCTTTTGAAGGCTATAGGTTGCAATGAGCATCCTGGCTCTCTTACTCATTCTTCAACTGGCCCCTCCTCTTATGTGCTTTCTTTTCTTATGGCTGGAGCCATCTGACCCAGAGATGTAGGTGGATCTAGGCTCCAGTCTCCTGAGAGCACAGTTAGGGTGACCAGATGTCTCAGGACTGAGGGGTTTTTAGGCCCTGTACTTTCAGTGCTAAAGTCAGGAAATTCCTGGGAAAACTAGGATAGTTTACCTAACTTTTATGGTTGTCAGGGGATCTTAAAAATTCCTAATTCAGGAGCTCCAGTGACTGGTCATTAAGTCTGTGCTCCTGAATGATTGCTTACGCATTGAATTTTGCCTTGTTCCTAAGGCCAACACCCCACCTTGCACCCACATCCAGTAGAAAGATCTTGGTCATACTTCTTTAAGATAGAGCTTCTGTTTTGTTGATCTGCTTAGTACTCCAGATCCTCCTAGCCTGGTCCTGTCATGTTAGCTCAGATGCGCTCAGTGCTTTGAGTCCTGCCTTTGGTTCTTAGCTTATATCTCTACCTAATGTGGCCTGCTAGCTCCCTGGTGTCAAGACATTACCTTGACGCCTATTTCTTATGCTCAACTTAAAGTCTAGACTAGCCCCCAGAGTAGTGGTTCTCAAGGTGTGATCCTGGGACCAACAGCACCGGCATCACCTGGGAATGTGTTAGAAATGCAAATTCTAGGCTCTTCTCCAGACCTACTGAATCAGGAACTCTGGAGATTGTGCCCATCAGTTTGTGTTTTAACAAGCTCTCCAGGGGATAGTGATGCACACTCAAGTTGGACAGCCCCTTCCCTAGGTCATGCACTGTGCCTCCGCAGCTAGACTTCAAAGCCTGAAGCCAAGTCTACCCACCTTCATGGATCTTTATTGTCTCACTCTGCCCATTGCTGGTCTGGCTGATCTTCCTAACCAACCTTAAACTCCCATGCCTACATAGATCTGCAAAGCACTGTTTATTTCCACTGCTGATAGGGACTGTCCAGGTTTGCCCAAGACAGGGGTTAACTGGGCACAGAACTTTCAGTACTAAAACAGAACATTCTGGGCAAACAGGGAGGGATTAAAAACCCTAACTGAGCAAGCCTATTAATACATTCAGTGAGGTTGTCCTGTGGAGACAGAAAAATAGAGAAATAGAAGGAGAATTATTGACCCTTTTGGATATACCCTTCTTTATAACAACAACAACAACAACAACAACAACAACAAAACAAAAGGAAGACTGTCCATTATGGAATGTGGATGGACTAATTATTTGAATAAGGTTACATTTCAACTCTGACTGTTCAAAGAATCTCTCTCTCTCTCTCTCTCTCTCTCTTTTTTCTTTCTGGGAAGCAACTCCAGTGGAGTCAGAATTTTAGAATGAACTTGCTATGTGATCTCAGGCAAAGTAGTAATCTTTTGCTTTATCTATAATTGGAATACTAATAAATTTTTCTTCTAATTACATTACAGCAGATGAATTGAGGATAAATAAAATTAAGTGGTATTTATAAAAGTCATTTCTTGGATGGGTGCTACATTTTTTAAACAATCACCAACTCATACACACACACTTTTCCAAGAGAACGTGAAGTCTTTTGCAAGATATGAGAGGAAATGAAAAGTAGTATCTGACCACTTCAGATAGAAGTGATTTCTTCCTGTTGTAAATTCTGATAGGGCCTAAAGTCTAGAACCATGGTTTGCAGCCTTGGATGCCCATTAGAGTCACATGGGGACTTAACAACAACAACGACTGATGCTCAGGCTCCCTTCACCCGAGAGGGTCTGATTTAATTGGTTTACTGTGGTACTTCATCATTGGTGGTCTTAAATTCACCAGGTGATTCAAATGTGCAGCCATGTTTGAGAATCATGAGTCTAGAATAGTTCTAAAACGTTGCTCATAAGCATCATTTGGGAGAAACTTATAAAAATGCAGAATTAGCCCCCTCCTCCAATCAAGTAGGTCTGGGATGGGTTTCAGGAATCTGCTTAATACACAAGCTTACCTGAGGGTTCTGATGGAGATGATTGGCAGATCAGGTAACTTTTAGAAACTTTCAACTCTGACTTCTTTTTTTTTTTTTTTTTTTTCTTGAGACAGAGTATTACTCTGTTGCCCAGACTGGAGTGCAGTGGCATGATCTCGGCTCACTGCAACCTCCGCCTCTTGGGTTCAAGAGATTCTCCTGCCTCAGCCTCCTGAGTAACTGAGATTACAGGTATGCACCACCATGCCTGGCTAATTTTTGTATTTTTAGTAGAGACGGTATTTCACCAGGTTGGTCAGGCTGAGCTTGAACTCCTGACTTCGTAATCTGCTTGCCTCGGCCTTGCAAAGTGCTGGGATTACAGGCATGAACCACCGCACCTTGCCAACTTTTTTTTTTTTCACAGTATATAACACATGGTTAGTAGAGGGTTAACGTATGCCAGGTACTTAGCATGTGCTGAATGAAGTTTGCTGATTTACGTCAAAAAGACAATGATTTTAGCTCTTACATTGTAGAGTGCTAGGTCCTAGGATTTGTGATACTTTTTAAATTATCTGTGTCTCAGTGAAGCCTGATACAGACAAAGTAATATAAGAGCTCAGTATACCTCTCTATAGTGCTCACTCAGATGCTTAACCAGTTGGAAAATGCCCCAACAGTAGGAAGATAACCCCACATTGTGGATTAGATTATAACCTAGCTTTGCGTTTCCATGTCTGAGATGGTTCAGTGGAAACAAAGATCCCATGTAAGCTTTAAAAAAACAAAGAACCAGCCAAAAGAAATTCGCAGAGCACACCGTGATATCCGAATCTATGTTTTTATTCAATTATTTTTCTTTCTCTTAGAACCTAATTTCTAGGCATGGATTCAGCAAATAATAATCCATGGAGTTTTCTAAGTGTTATCATGGCCTCAGAAATGAAAATCCCCAGAACACTTTGAGCTTTCCTGTTGAAAAATCACAACAGAAAAGCAAAGCCTTGGATATAAAATCGTCAAAAGCCTTTGGATGTAAAATTGTCGACTTGGCAGTTTAACAAGGCCCACCCTGTTTGCAGCAAAAGGCCAAAAGTCCAAGACAAGCAAAACCTTACAGCAATCACTTACCAGAATTAGCCCAGCTGCCCTGTTCACATTACAGTACATTTGTCAAGCTTGATAGCCATCTCTCTTCCTGGAGGAACCAACTTTTTTTTTAAGTTGACTTTTGTTTTCTGAGCCATGCCAACATTCCAGCCACATGAGAGAGCCTGAACAGATTTAAACTCCAAATTCAAAAATTCAAAGTACTGTTTGTACTACAAACATGTTACAGTTGTCAGCAAGCAGTACACAAACACATTAGAAGGGGGGGAATGGAAATTGAATGGACATTAATTTCTGGGATTAGCTGTTGGGTGGAATGCTATATTTCAGACGGTTCATCTAAATTGTAATAGGCTTCCCAAAAGTTTATATGTCAAGTCATTATGGGACAGAGCTTTGTTGATGCTAATTACAGCAGCGCAGCTAGATAATTAAATATAACCTTCATTAATAATTGGGGAAAGGAATGGCTCCAGCTGGAGTTCCTCAACTTTTTCACAGCAAAGCTAGTCTAGCAATCCAACAATTACGAGGGCTCAGGGGTATATATATATACATATACATATATATATATAAAAGTATATTGTAGCCACTTTTATGGTGTGGCTCATTTAAGGAAATAAACTGGAGAAATTCCTTACCTGTTTTATTCCACACATGTTCTATAAATTTTTTGTTACAACTGGTCTCTTACGATATCTTTTTAGAACATGAGCCAAGAAATTCAGCATTTTTAAAGCAAATTACTATTTCATATGCTGTGTGATTTAAATTGTGGGTATCTTAATATTGCAATAGTACTTAGGCGACAATTGCCAAATGATTAAAATAACTGAACCTTATATTCTGCTCAATTTAGAATGATATCATTAGGTAAATTTGTAATTGCTAAGGAAATGAAAAAATATTTTATTTTCTTTGTCTCAGTGGGTATATAAGATATTTCCCTGAGTGCTTCTAAACCAATTGGCTCCACTGTAAGTCAAAAAGGAAAATGGCTTTCCAGAGTATGGCTAAACTGGTGATCGGAATTCTGTAGCAGGATGAAATATCCATAAAAGGGGAACAGAGAATGTGATATTCTACATAATAGAGCATCTCTCTTCTTTGCAGTTGTTTGTCCATATTGCCTCATTCAATTATGCTAATATTTGTGTTTATCTCACTTTTTGGTCCTCCAGATGGTATTACTGAAGTAAACTTCCAGAATCCAGATCCAAAGAGGTGGACAGTGAAAACAACTGGAACTAGTAAGTGTTGCCATCAACAAGCAGAGAAAGGGCAAGGTCTTGAAATACCTTCTGATGTGTACAAAAACCTTCTGAATTATATGTTAATTTGAATATATTTTATTATATTTTTCTTTGAAGATTGAGCCACTAATATATTATAGCAGCGAACAGATGTCAAAATTGTTGGTCTTATTATTAGCAATTGGGGGAGGGGCACTGGAAATTCTTGGGAAGAGTATTCTTGGGTTTTCTGACACTGGAAACTTGGCAGAAGTCTCTACTGATTTTTTTGGATAAACATTTTAGCCTCTTTTCTTTGGCACTCTGCCACTGAACTTTCATTTAGATTGTTGAGATAAAGGTGTGCGGTGGAAAAGTGGTATCAGTTTATAGACACAATCATTGTTATTCTTCCTTCCAAATTCCTCAAACTAGGGAAGAGAAACTAGAATTTATTGAGCATCTCTTATGAGTCAGTTTCTTTCACATAGGTCAACTCATTTAAATATTTCCAGAAGATTACCCAGTTTTGCTATTATCTCCACGTTTACAGATAAACGAATACAGGCTCAGAGAATCCCTCAGTGGGGCAGCAGAGACTCAGACTGAGGTTGCCTATTCTGGAGCCCACACCCTCTTCCTCTATGGTGCAGTATAATTAGTGCTAGACGTTGAAATAGGTTTTGGAAGGTGTTAGTCAACCAAATGGAGGGGGCCAGGGTGGGGTGATGGTGGGTGGAGTGGAAGGGTGGCAGGAAGGATCTTCAAGGAAAACTGAACAATGGAATAAGTCCAAAGTCAGACAAAAACGACATTTCAGGGATTTACTGTTTGTGCTTTACTATCTTTCTTAAGAGTCACAGATTTATAAATATAAGAAATGAAAACATTTGGTTTATGGAAAAGTAAGAGGAAAGGAATACACTGATTGTTAGTGGAGAGTGCTCAGACAAGTGGGATACCTTTTGGAATTCAGCCCTTGATGTATGTGTTGAGAAACCACTTTACTTGTGTATTTCACATAGGAAGTCAAACAAAAAACATATGATTGCTTTGGATTCCCTGCATTTCAGCTTCCCCACATTTTTATAAGACAAAGAAAACCTCTTTATGGAAGACATTCAAAAAATAAGACCCAGAAATACAGTAACCCAAAAGCTACACACTTTTTGTAGGGGTGAAGGGAAAGCTTGAAAGGTTTGCTAAAAGATCAACTCACAAAAAGATTAATAAACAAAAAGGCACACAGATTTATTACTATTATGTGCATGAAGGGAATCGCAGACTGATTGTCCAATATTCAAATGGAACACAGGTGCTTATATACTCTACTTCTTAGAAGGAAGGGAAATGGGGAAATGTGGATGATTTGAGGGGGACAGTAAATGATTTTTAGGGGAAATCAGTGGGCTTGAAGAACACACAGTGGGCTTTTGGGCCCACAGAGTGGACAAAGGCTTGTGACAAAAGTCTGTCGAGGTTTGTTGACAGACTTTAGTCTTCCTTCCTGCAATATGGGTTCAGTTAATGAAAACTCAGGGAAGGGACCAAAGGTCATTGTTTTCTTCTTTAGTATGTCCAGACTTAAGGCAGACAAGGGAACTTTATTTAGCTTTAGTTTGGGAGAGGCAGAGGATTGAGAGGAAAGAGATAGGAGAGGAAAACAATTCTTCTCTTTATGGGCCTGTCTGGTCTTTACGTAGATAGGGAAAAAGTCTCTTCTAAAATCTGTTGATCTCTAAAAGCCTTTAGTTCAAAATATTCATTATACCAGGGAACCATATTGTGGGGTCAAGTTCCCTGAACTCCATACTTTAAAGCATTTGTATATCATGATGAAATCTGGAAATTTTCTTGTACATTTAACTTTTTATGAAAAAGATATAAATTGTCAACCCCTGAATTCATATCACTTAGTAAACTGACAGCCAGAATGATATTTCTGAGGCTTTTACAATAAGAACTAATTGGTGAAAAAGTCACGTACCTTAAGTGAGATAAAGCTATTGAGTAAAGGACCTGGGAAAACTTGGTAAAGAAATCATTAGAAAATAAAGGTGAAAAGCTAAAGGAACTCTTTGGTAAATCCTCCACTAACTAGAAATTCAGTAAGTCAAAAGATTGCCCGAATATTCTCATGTATTTGAGTTAATTGAATTTTTTGGTTATATAACTTTTACCTATGCTTAAATAAAATTAGTTAAAAGTCTTCCTACATAAAGCATATAAAAAATGTATATGCACATGAATGGCATAGATTTAAATGACCAGGGCCTTTTTTTTTTAATGCTAATAAACTGCATGGTTGTTGTGTAGTTTAGATGGCACATTTTGACTCAACAACTTAGAAGACTTTGTGTATCTTTTACATCATGGGTATCCAACAATACCCATCTAGTTTTACTTGAGGCTTTTCTATACCCTATTATTTGTTGGCTTTTCCTTAAGCAACTACCAGAGCTTCGAGAACTTCCAGTTTCTTTAAGTATTCACTAACTGAGGGTAACGATAACATTAATGACTGATTATAGATAACCCACAGTTCTTAGCCTTGGAAATGGTAAAGACAGGACATGTGAGGAAGAACATTGAAAACAAAACAGCAAATATAGATCTTAGGTCAACATACCAAAAAGCAACTTTTAAATCAGCCAGAACATTCCTCTGTAATTATGTTACTTTTGGCACTAAGAAATGAATCCTACTTTCTTTCTTTTTGGTCCACTTTTTTTGTAGGAATGAGCTGACATGATTTGGGGAGGCTGTGAAAACCATAGCCATTTGCCTCAATGTGGTAGCAATTAATGGTGAAACTGAGCCGATGCTGACAGAGCTTAATATTGAGCCCCATGGACTGTGGTGCAGTCCCTGTGAGGCTCCAGGGAAACTGCAGTGGGGTCCAATTGTGGCAAGCCTATCAGGCCAACTTCTCCCTGCAGCTTTCCCAGAGTATGGATTGGCTGAAAATTCCTTTGGAGAGGTTGGGCAAAGAAGGGGGAAGGAGAGAAAAACAGAAGGTGCTTTGGAGGTGTGGGGGGTCTCAGGCTCTGTCTAGACGTTACTCTATATTCCTGTCTGTGTTAGGGTTCTCTAGAGGGACAGAACTAATACAAGATTATATATATATATTTACACACACACACACACGAGTTTATTCATGAATATTAACTCACATGATCACAAGGTGAGGTCCCATGATAGGCCATCTGCAAGCTGAGGAGCAAGGAAGTCAATCCAAGTCCCGAAACGTCAAAAGGAGGGAAGCCAGCAGTGCAGCCTTCAGTCTGTGGTAGAAGATTCAGGAGTCCCAAAGCTGAAGAACTTGGAGTTTGATGTTTGAGGGCAGGAAGCATCCAGCACAGGAGAAAGATGGAGGCCGGAAGACTCAGCCAGTCTAGTCCTTTCATGTTCTTCTTCCTGGTTTTTATTCTGGCCACACTGGCTGCTGATTAAATTATGCCCACCCAGATTGAGGGTGGATCTGCCTTTCCCAATTTACAGACTCAAATGTTAATCTCCTTTGGCAACACGCACACAGACACATCTAGGAACAGTACTTTGCATCCTTCAATCCAATCAAGTTGACACTCAGTATTAACCATCACACTGTCCTTACATGCAGATGGTCAGTCACCAAGAGAGACTTGACTTTTTATCTACACAGCAATTTTACAAGATGGTACTAATTTCACTTTAGCAATGGATGCACCAGAACTCCAGGATAGTAACTATCGTGACTAAGGACATACAGCTAGTAAATGAGAAGTTGGGACCTGAGCCCCATCTATGTTTCTGATTACTGGACTGTCTCCCAACAGTAATGGCCAAGAGATAGGAGGGGCAATTGAGAAGGGTCATGGCTCCCTGCTACTTTTATACACAAATTTTCTTCACTCCATCAGACGTTTATTAGCAGCTATGTGGTATAATTACTACTTTCAAGGAAATCCCTTATTTTCCTTTCTTAATGACTTTCAAAGGGTATATATTTCTCA
The DNA here is from genome assembly GCA_004027715.1 of Plecturocebus donacophilus. NCBI lineage: Eukaryota > Metazoa > Chordata > Mammalia > Primates > Pitheciidae > Plecturocebus > Plecturocebus donacophilus. Next base: position 43,148 of record PVKP010018047.1, read on the forward strand.
AAAATAAATACTTAAGCTTATGTTTTTCAGTTAAAATCTAGGGTTAATAAAGAGAATTCTCAAATAAGAGAAGTGTGATCCCATTTTTGTCCTCTTTGCCCAATCCTACACCTATCATAGAGAGGTCACTTGTAATTTGGATTATAAAAGCTTATTAAATAAAAATAGTACAGCACTAAATTTTGAAATAGCTGCCTTTTTCTTTGTTTTCTACAATTTATTGTATTCCATATCTTCCTCTTCATTATATTTTATCTTTAATTTTTTTTGGAATACATCCCTGAGAAACTATTTCTGAAAGGATAAACAAATAGGCTTTCTGAGTCCTTGCATATCAGAAAATGTCTTTACTTTGTGTTTGAAATTGGGCTGGAATGAGATTCTAGGTTCAATGTGAACTTTTTTTGATAATTTTAAATATAATATTCTAACATTTCTTAGCACCCAGTGTTGCTGTTGTGATTACAGATAGTAATCTAATTTTCATTCATTAGTTTATAATCACTCCCCCGAAGAAGTGTTTAGCATTTTCTTTTTTTTTTATATATTGTCTTAAATCAAGTAGTAGGAGCCCACAAACTTTCTTTTCATTAAAAAAAGATTCTTTTGGCTATTCTGTTTCCTTTACCTTTCCATATAACTTTTTAATTCAATTTTATTTTAACTTTAAAAAATATACTACTGGGAAATTGTTTGGGGTTGCATAGAATCCACTAATCACTTTAGGAAGAATTGATATCTTAATAATATTGAGTTTTTCTTTCTTTTTTTTTTTTAAGAGCGAGAAAAAAGTAGAATAAAAGAGAAAAAAGAAAGAAAGAGAAAGAGGGAGAGAGAACGAGAATCTTGCTCTATTGCTCAGGATTTCATTTAAATCTGTGAAATGCTTATGCAATTACTAAAAAGTGATTTATTTCCTATTATGTGATCACTTTTAGAATAGGTATGATATAATATTGAAAAAAATATATGCTTTATGGATATGGGGTGGTAGGTTCTGTAAATATTTATTAAATTTGCTTGTTTCAGGTCTGAGTTCAAATCTGTTTTTTTTTTTTTTTCTTTCCATTAGGTTGGTAGGTCTTCCTCCATCCCTTTATGTTAAGTCTTTGTGTGTCCTTGCCTATAAGAAAGGTCTGAATACAGCATACCGATGGGTTTTAGCTTTTTATTCAGTTTGTCTAACTGTATGTTTTGATCGGGGCATTTAATCCCTTTAAGTTTAGGCTTAATATTGATATATGTGAATTTAATACTGTTATTTAAGTCTAACTAGCTGTTTGCCCGTTAGTTGATGTAAATTCTTCATTGTTGTAATGTTCTTACTTTTTGATAAGTTTTTAGGATAACTGATGCTGGTTGTTCGTTTCTGTATATAGTGCTTCTTTCAGAAGTTGTTGCAAAACAGGCCTGGTGGTAATGAAGTCTCTGAGTTCTTGCTTGTTCGCAAAAAATTTTATTTTTCCTTGGCTTGTAAAACTTAGTTTGGCTGGGTAGGTGATTCTGAGTTGAAGGTTTTTTTCTTTAAGGATGTTAAATATTAACCCCCACTCTCTTCTGGCTTGTAGAGTTTCTACTGAGAGATCTGCTGTGAGTCTGATAGGCTTCTCCTTATGGGTAACCTGGCCTTTCTCTCTGGCTGCCCTTAGTATTTTCTCCTTTATTTCAATCCGAGTAAATCTGACAATTATGTGTCTTGGGGTTGGTCTTCTTGAGGAATGTCTTTGTGGGGTTCTCTGTATTGCCTGGAGTTGAGTATTGTCATGCCTTGCTAGTTTAGGAAAATTTTCCTGGATAATATCCTGAAA
>PVKP010018048.1:0-44955 GCA_004027715.1 Plecturocebus donacophilus
CTCCAACTCCCACATTCAAGCGATTCTCCTGCCTCAGCCTTCTGAGTAGCTGGGACTACAGGTGTCCACCACCACCCCCAGCCAATTTTTGTATTTTTAGTAGAGATGGAGTTTCACCATATTGGCCAGGCTGGTCTCAAATTCCTGACCTTGTGATCCGCCACCTCAGCTTCCCAAAGTGCTGGGATTACAGGCATGAGCCACCACACCTGGCCACTCCCAGCTATTCTCTACACTCCTAATCCTCTTTCCCCAAAAGGGTAGAACAGATTTGATTCTCACCATAGGTCATACCTTTGGCTCCCCAGAGCAAAGTTGAGCTGTATATTACAAAAGAACCAAGAAGAAATAAAGTAACATTTATGGTCAAGCATACTGTCTCATTTATTTGCCCTTCACAACTCCGGGCATAACATATTATCTAATTATGCAAAGGAGTGAAGGAAGGTGCCTGGGGGTTTAATGGCTTGTGTCACAGAATTAGACAGTGGTGGGGCTTCCTGGTCTACTTGGCTCCAAAGCCTTTGTCCTTTTTGTCAGACTCTGATAGCTCTCTGTGGATGTCCAGAACAAAGAGCAATCCTTCTTCTTTGTAGGTTTTGGTCCCAGGGTAGAGAGAAAGGGCAGTCCACACTCTTGGTTTATGGCCTTGAAGTCAAGCAAGCTATACTAAGAGAACAGGGTGAGTACACTCAGATACTATTGTCCCCCTCCTCCTGCCGTTCCTCAAACACAGCCACCCCTTCCTTCAGTGGACAATGAGTACTGGCATTGTACTGCAGGCACAGACTGAAGTTTAATCATGGGCCCCCAAGAAATGTATGAACATGTATAAATGTACTTTATAAGTTGCATGGTGTGCCAGGACCTAAGCTCTGTCAGGCCAGGCACTATGTTAGTCAGCATGGTCCTTGCTTCAAGAAGTTCTCAGTCCAGGGAAAAATAGACCAACACATTTGTGACACAGTGTGTTCAATGCCCAATGGAGAGATGAACCAAGTGCTGCGGGAGGAACCACTGACTAGGCTTAGACCTGGAAGAGGAGATGGAAGGATTAGGGATGGATTCACAACTGATGTTAGCCACGGCTGTGGGCAGGCTCCTGGGAGGTGCTAGGATGATTTAGGATTAGTTAAAACTACATATAAACAGGATGTAGTTCTGTCATGATACATGTTCAATGTAGAAAATTCAAGCATAAATAAGGCAACTGAAAAGTCTCTCTGCTATCTCTGCAGAAGTATTATCAACAGTCTGCTGTATATCACTACAGAGATTCCTGAAAGTTATTCAAAATAAACAGTACCACACTTGCATAAATTACTACATCTTGATTGTCACTTAATTTACCTTAGAAATCTTGCCAGCACATCCAGATCTATCTCTTTCTTTTTGTTAAGGCTGTATAGTATTCCATTGAAGAAAATGGAACCTCTATGTGTGTAAGACTTGGCTGCAATGCAAGCGGCTCTGCCTTTGGACTGGACTGGACTGGAGCCAAACATTCTCTCCTCCCTGGCCTTTTCAGCTGGCAGAGCTTCTGAGTTTCAGGACAGTGTCACATGCCCAGCAGGCACGTAAATATTTGCTGCCAAATCTCCAGTGCTCCCCAGACGCATATTTTCATGTAAAACCTCTTTTCTCTTGCCTGGACTACTATTGCAGTGGACCTCTCCTCGGCCTCCAGCCCATCCTCCACAATGCTGCCAGAATCATCTGAACATGAAAATTCAACTACAATATTCTGCTGAAAATCCTTCAGTGGCTCCTACTGGCCTGATTCTTTTTTGGAGGGTCAGTGACCCTTTTGAGAACCTCAGGAGCATAATGGACTCCTTCCCCAGAGGGGAAAAAATATTTCATGTCTGAAAGTCAGCCCCTGCCCTCAGGATAACATATGAACTGCTAAGCTTAGTACTGGCCCTGGCCTCTCCCCAACATTCTTACCATTTGCTTTTCATATCTTCCTGCTTCAGTCATATTGAATTATTTGCAGCTTCCTCTATACTTCCTACTGTTTCCTGCCTTTGTGACTTTGCATAGGCTGTTCCCTCTGCCTGGAATGCCCTCCCCAGTTTTAGCCACTGACAAGTTATATTCTTTCTTGTACTAAACTGAAGCATCATCTCTTCTGTAGTCTTCCCAACCACTCCAGGAAGATCAGGGCATTTCTGCTTTCCTTACCTCGTCCTAAAACCTCCAATACAGTGCTTTATTGTAATGTAATTGTCAGTTCTCCCAAAAGTCTGAGTTCCTTGAAGGAAGGAACTGGGCTTTTCAAATCTATAGCCTCATATGCAGCGTGGGATCTACCTTAATTCATCAGGGCTTGGTTGTGGAATGAATAGAGGACCAGCCCAACTGCCACCAACACACCCTTCCTAATCTTCCCCTATGGGAATATCTCACATCTACAGGTAATTCCAGAATGAAAGACAGTGTTTCCTAAACCTCAGTCATTCAAATAGCACTTTCACAATTGTTACAATATCTATTATCCACAGGTACCATTTCTTTTTTAAGCTAATCACTATTTGAACTTCAATATTGCCTCACGGTAAGCTGTAATAACTGTAAAATTATGTATTGTGCTAATTATATATTTTTTCTAAGATCCAAATATTAAAATAAAAGTCATCCTGGCACTAAGTAGTGTTTCCCACACTTCTCTATTAAGAAGCACCTGAGATACTTGTTACAAACATAACAACCTGGGTCTCACCTCAAAGCCACTCCATCAAACACTCCAGGGAAGGGATCTGGGAATTCGAAGGTTTAACTAGTGCCCCCAAATGAATATTATCTGTTGGAGAATTTAGGCAACAATGAATTAAGGAAAGCTCTCTACCACTTGATATTGGTACCAGGTTTGGGGATCACAGGGAGGGGGGCAGCATATCAGACTAGCAGAGTTGCCAGAACTCAGAGGTGCCACCCTCTCCCATGTATTTGTAAGTAGCAAAGAAGCCATTCACACTACAGCAGGAGAATCCTGAGAGTAGAAGTTCTTTAGGCTATACATAACCAAATTTATCATAAAGTTTTCACAGAGCTAGGCACAATGGTTCATGCCTGTAATTCCAACACTTTGGGAGGCTGAGGTAGGAAGATGGCTTGAGGCCAGAGTTTGAGACCAGTCTGGACAACATGCAAGACCCCACCTTTTTAATTTTTAAATTTTTTATTGTTATTATTTTTTGAGACGGAGTCTCGTTCTGTTGCCAGGCTGGAGTTCAGTGGCGCGATCTTGGTTCACTGCAACCTCTGCCTCCCAGGTTAAAGCAATTCTCTTGCCTCAGCCTCCCAAGTCGCTGGGACTACAGAAGTGTGCCACCACGCCCAGCTAATTTTTGTATTTTTTTAGTAGAGACGGGGTTTCACCATGTTGGCCGGGCTGGTCTTGATCTCCTGACCTTGTGATCCGCCCTTCTCAGCCTCCCAAAGTGCTGGGATTACAGGTGTGAGCCACCTCGCCCAGCAGAGAGCCCACCTTTAAAAAGTTAAGTGGGTGTGGTGGGGCACACCTATAATCCCAGCTACTAAGGAGGCTGAGGTGGGAGGATTCACTGAGGAAGCTGTGACTGTGCCACTGCACTCCAGCCTTGGTGACAGAGTAAGACCCTGTTTAAAAAACAAAAACACAAAAACAAAACCAAAAAACTCCCAGAACCCACTGAGATAAAACCAAGGTTTCTATATCTAAAATTGTACAGACCAAGCACGGTGGCTCACGCTTGTAACCCCAGTACTTTGGGAGGTCAAGGCAGGCAGATCACTTGAGGTCAGGAGTTCGAGATCAGCCTGGCCAACATAGTGAAACCCTTGTCTCTACTAAAAATACAAAAAATTAGCCAGGCATGGTGGTGCACGCCTCTGATCCCAGCTATTCGGGAGGCTGAGGCATGAGAATCGCTTGAACCAGGGAGGGGAGGTTGCAGTGAGCTGAGACTGTGCCGCTGCACTCCAGCCTGGATGACAAAGTGAGACTTTTGTCTCAAGAAAAAAAAAAAAAAGTTGTACAGAAAACTTCATTTTCACTAAAAGCAAAGCCAGAACCTAGGAAGAAGGCAAAACACAAAGGTTCTGGAAAGAAGTGCTCCATAGGGAGATAGAACTGATCAAGTGACATCTTCTATCTCCTTCCTAGCTGTTTCACCACATATGCCCAGTGCCTGGGCACAAGGCCTCAAATGCAGGATTAGGTGAGACTTGATATGAATGCAATAGATTCCTGCTGGACTAGTGCACAGGAGATTATTTCCTCTTGGTCTTTTTCTTTGGAATATGGCAAGTTCTCAATTAAAAGATACACTCTTACTCCCCATTGCCTTGCCTCTCAAGGTCTGCATCAGCCTCACCTGAGAGCTGATTAGAAACACAGAATCTGACCCCCACCCAGACCCACCAGATCAGAACCACCATTTTATAACAAATTTCCTGGAGATCCATACGCACGTTAAAGTATAAGAAATACTACCCAACAGGGCTTAAAAATACCACCTTCCTTCCCTCCAGACCCCTGTTCCCTGGGAAATTCATATCCTCTTTTCATTAATGTTTCCCAAATCACATTATTCAGAAACCCAAAACAGGGCACCCATCTGTGGAACCAACCCCTTTGCATTAGACTGCCACTCAGATTCCCTAACACTTTAAAACCTACGATAGGGATTTTTGGTAAAGTGAAAGGTGATAATTCAAGTAAAGTTCTTAGCTCATTATGTGGGCACAGGAAGAATTCAATGAAAGATAACTGCTTTAATTATAGTGTCCCTAGTATTAGCTACGAGATTCAGTGCTGAGCAAGCCAGGGCAAGTAGACTGAGTTGCTAAGTTTAGAGCTTGCTGTCCAGTAGAGTAGCACTAGCCACAACTGGCTCTTTACGTTTATTATTTTTAAAATTTACTTATTTTTGAGACAAGGTCTCACTCTGTCGCCCAGGCTAGAGTGCAGTGGCACAATCTCGGCTTATGATCTAGGCAGAGGTTTCTGCCTCCTGGGTTCCACAGATTCCTGTGCCTTAGCCTCTGGAGTAGCTGGGACTACAGGCATGTGCCACCATGCCTGGCTTATTTTTGTATTTTTAGTGGAGAGAGGGTTTTACCATGTTGGCAAGGCTGGTCTCAAACTCCTGACCTCAAGAGATCTACCTGCCTCGGCCTCCCAAACTGCTGGGATTACAGGTGTGAGCCACCATATCCAGCCTAATTTAAATGTAATAAACTATTGCTTAGTTCTATCAATAAAAAAATAAAAATAAATAATAAATAAAAATTTAACAGTTTAGTCCCTCAGATGAACCAGCCACATTTCAAGTGTTTTGTTGTCACATGGGGCTCCCAGATCTAGAACCTTTCCATCATCACAGTCCATGGGCAGTCCTGGTCTAGAGGGCCTTTGGAATGTACAATAGCCACCTGAGGGATGTGTTCTGCTTGGGTTGCAGGCTGAGACGAACGGCTTTCTTGGAGGCAAAAGTTCATATAACTTTTGCTAACAGTTGGTGATCCCCATCTTCAGAAATAAAACCACAACAAGGACTTCCAGTAACTTTATGTAAAAGACTCAAAAAGATACAGAAAAGAGGCCCCAACATAAAGAATTTCTAAATTTTATTCTTTTTGTTATCTTTTGTCCTCCAGTAGTGATTAGTGGTCAATCTTTGGAAAGAAAGGACCCATGAACTCAACTTTGGTTACAGCAAAGAAATGAGTAAGAGAGGGAGGGAATGGCCAGCAGTCATTGAAGAGGGAGAGCAGGCTGAACCCAAGGGGCACCCAGTACTGGCAGAAAGGAAAGCTCGGGGTGTCAAGTGGGCCTGAGAAGGGATCATCTGGCTGAACACGAGAGGTCCACATGTAGCTCCCAGCACACACTTGTACATTCCAGCCTCAGCATTTGCTCACACCAGCTCCCTGCTTAAAATGCCTGACATTCTCCCTCTCTACTTAACTCATGTAATAAATTTTTACCAAATGCCTGTAAGTGCCAGATATTCTGAACACAGAGTTGGTCACAAACAAATGTGTGTAGAGTCATTAAAATGGTCAGGTATCTGACTAGATATCCATTTGTTAAAAAGACAAGAAAAGTCTTAACACTATACAGAAAAATTAATTATAGATGATTTTGTAAATATACAAATAAAACTATAAAAATACTAGAAAAATGATTTTAGTTCCACCATATAGAAACTAAATATCAAGGGTCCCGTATTTCATTTTTCTCCCATTTTTTTAGTATAGAAATACTAGAAAAAATATGGAAAACCTTGTGATCTGAGGTAGTAAAGACCTTCTTAAATGAGACAAAACAGAAAAGCAATAAGACTGATAATTTTGACCTCATCAAAATTTAGAACTTCTCTTTAACAAAGAATATCATATATATTAAAAAAAAAATCACCAAACTTATGTAACACAATAATAATTTTTTTCTTAAAATATATTCTGAAGAAAATAATCACAACATATAAAATTAAGAACTAATATTCAGCTGGGCAGAGTGGCTCATGCCTATAATCCCAGCACTTTGGGAGGCCAAAGTGAGCAGATCACTTGAGGTCAGGAGTTAGAGAACAGCCTGGCCAACATGGTGAAACCCCATCTCTACCAAAAAATATAAAAATTAGCTGGGCGTGGTGGCATGCACTTGTAGTCCTAGCTACTTATAGCTATTGTATAAGGTAATCTTATACAATATTTTTAATACTTTTGTGCATGAAACAAATTTATGACAATGACCCATCACATGATGTCAGGTGTGGAATTTTCCACTTCTGATGTCATGTTAGTGCTCAAACAGTTTCAGATTTTGGAGCTTTTGGGATTTTGGATTAGGGATTCTCAGCCTGCATCGAAGTTTTGGTTTTTCTTTTTTTTTGAAATGGGGTCTCACCCTGTCACCCAGGCTGGAGTATAGCGGCTCCACCATAACTCACTGCAGCCTCAAACTCCAGGGCTCAGGTAATCCTCTCACCTCAGACTCCTGAGTAGCTGGGACTATAGGCTTGCACCACCACACTGGGCTAATTTTTTTTTTTTTTTTTGAAAGACAAGGTCTCGCCAGGTTGCCCAGGATGGTCTCCAACTCCTGAGCTCAAGTTAACCGCCTTCCTTGGCCTCCCAAAGTGCTGGGATTACAGGAGTGAGCCACCGTGACAGGCTATTTTCACTTTTTAATAGAAGGTGGTTTTAATACAAGGTGGTTTTACATACTAAGAAGGAAAAGTTTTCAAGACATAATTTTTTAGAAAATGGAAAATAGGCTGGGTGCGGTGGCTCACACCTGTAATCCTAGCACTTTGGGAGGCCAAGGTGGGTGGATCACCTGATGTCAGGTGTTTAAGACTAGCCTGGCCATCATGGTAAAACCTCATCTTAAAAAAAAAAATGAAAATGAAAAATATAGTATGATTTCATTTGGGAAAAAGAAAACCTCCCAAAATTAGATGGGCAAGGCAAAGGCCCTGATGGACATACATCAAACTGACAAAGAAGTGACCTTTGTTTTTCTGCAGGGTTAAAAAAGAAAAAAAAACAACAACAACAAAGAAGTGACCTCTGCAATGGGGAGTGGAGTTGGAAGTGGGGTGTTGTCAAGAGGGGCTTTCACTTTATCTGTTTGGTGTGAAAGTTTTCACAATGAGAATGTATTATGTTACTTGTGTAAACCAAATGAAATATGGGACCCTTGATTGGATTACCTTTTTTTTAAGCTACAAAAGTTACTTTTGGGACAATTGAGGAAGTTTGAAAATGTACTATATATAATGTTGTGGTTACGTAGGATGGTCTCATTTTTAGGAGTTCCTTGCTGAAATACTCACGGGTAAAGTGTTAAGAAGTCTGCAACTTTCAAATGGGAAAGATAAGAAGAAAGGATAAAGGAAAGAAGATGGGAAGAAAGAAAGGAAAGGCTGGAGAGAGGGAAGAGGAGCAGGAGAGAGGAGGAGAGGCAATGGAAATGGGTAGGAGGCAAGAAGGGAAAGAAAAAAACAAATGTCAAGGCAAAACAATAAAACAAGAATGTTAATCACTGGTGAATCTAAGTGAAGATATATGGGTGTTCGAGCTATTATACTTCTAACTTTTTTGCAGGCTTGAAAATAAAAAAAAAAAAGAGAAAAAAACAACAAAACATTACCTCTCACCTAGCTGGAAGGGATGGATTTCTCCCTTGTACTCTTCTCATACTTGGCAATGTCACTCATATTACTAGTGATCACCTCTGAGAATGTCTTATTTCCCATGAGCTCCTAAAAGGAGACATCTTTCAATTCTTTGTCCCCCTCTCTGCAGCTAGCATGCTGCCCAGTGCAGAGCAGGCAGTAGCAAATATGTCTAAGAAATGAGTCCACATAGGCTGGACGATGTGAGGCATTCATCTACAAGGCTGGCAAATATGAAGTCAGGGCCTGGAATTGCAGTATCCGTTCTGATGAGAGGCATCACAGGTGTGTCTCCAGGCTGCCCAGGCTGGTCCCAGCAGAGAGTTACTCAGGTCCGGAGCCAGGTCTTTCTAGGGGAACTACTGAATGGAACTGTAGTCTAAGAGTGCTATTAGAAACTGCCTGAGTGGTCTTCAGATTGATGCTCTGTACATTACAAAGTGGTAGAAAAGTAAAGTGGTCCTACAACCCCTTCTCTTTTGATTTTTACAATGACTCTGAGAGATAGGTATTACAGTATTTCCATTTGACAGATGAAGAAAGATGCTCTGAGAAGGAAAGTGACTACTCCAAGGTCACACACAGAGGAACTGGGCTCAATCTCATGTCTTCAAGACTAAATTTCTTTCCACTAGACCATGCTGCCTTCTCTGGAGTCTGACTCCTAACCTAATAGGAGAAAGACTCACTTACCTGATTCAGTCTTGGTCTGGACTACATCTCCCCACACTGTGAGATCACCACAGGTAGCTTGGGCTTATTGTTGGGGCCTGTGGGAACATTCTAGGAAAAAAAGCACAGTGGAGATTCATCCACTCAAGCACTTGCTCATTCTCTTACCACACTTTTACTGATGCCTGCCAGCCCCTGTGCTAAGGACTCAACACTCAGAGGCAATCTATGTCCTGGCAGACAGGTAAAGCATATAAAATCTATCAAAGAAAAGATGCAAAACACTTAGAAAATATCAAATATATGATAATATAACAATATGAGCTGGGTAAGGGGTAGACAGGCAACTAAATTGCTGCTTAAAGAGGTCAGGGAAGGATTCACAAAAGAGGGATATTTGAACTGTGCCTAGAAGGGTGGGATTCCACCGGGAGGGAAGGAAAGAAGAGCATTCCAGTTAGAGGAAACAGTGTGAGCAAAGGCTCAGGGGCAGGAAAGAGCAAGCAGCAAGGATATGCATGGCAGATTTAGAGAAGAGCTAGTAGCCTGATGTGACTGGAACAAGGAAGAGGCAGTGGCAAGAGAAGGGGTCCAGGGCAGACAGGGACTAATCATGAAGGACCCTGAATGCAATGCCAAGGAGTAGAATTTTATCAAGTAGGCAACAGGGTCATCAGAGGTCAAACCTCAGTGTTGGCCAGACAGGCTAACTTATGCGGTCTCTCCTCCCTTTTCCTGAGACAATGAAGACTGGGCCTAACAAACTGGAACTCATTCCCCCTTCTCTAGCTCCTGGACACTAGTCAGACAGTACCAGACCAGAATGGCAGAGAAAGAGAAAAATCAAAGCAGTACTTACTTCAATCTTTCTCATCACTAGAAGTCCATCGATGATTTTTCCTGTAGAAAGAGTATGAACTGGACTTTATTGTTGTTTACATAGCACTTTCTAGCATCCAGAGCCCATTCTTAGCTATGATTTCATTAGACTCTCTTACTAAGTTTAGAAAATTGAGATGTGGTAGAGGTGAAATGACTTGCTTAAGGTCATAGGTAATAAGTAGAGAGTTAGGGCTCAAACTTATATCTGAGTAACTCCAAAGGCTCACCATATCGTGCTGCCTCTGTGGCATTTCTTAGTGCTAGCAACTGGGTTTTCCCCCTAAGTGGATCCATACTACATCAAATGGCCCTTTTGTTCTTAGGTCTAGTTCTCTAGCCATACATGTTCCCCACCTCCCCACCATTTCTGTTTTCTCTATTACCACCTAAGCAGTTACATGAGTTGAGCATTCTTGGTAAGAGTTGAGAACTAACTCCTCTGGAGGTCCCATCCGAGGTGAATGGGGCCAGAACCGTGGGACAGGAGTAGGACTTACCAAACACCACATGCTTCCCATCCAACCAATCGCACTTAGAGCAGGTGATAAAGAACTGACAGCCATTTGTACTGGGACCACTGTTTGCCTGATAGAAACCAAATATACCTGCAGTTAAGTTTCCCTGGCTATGTTAGCTGAAGGGCAAGATTCCCAAAAGAGCCTGTAACCCTGATTCCCCTACGCTTTTTTTTCAGCAAATCTAACTTAGCATCTATCTATGGACCAGGGCCTAAGCTAGGATCCAAGGATACAGAGAGGAACAGGACATGATTCACTGTAGCCTCAAACTCCTGGGCTCCAGAAATCCTCCCACCTTAGCCTCCCTAGTAGCTGGGACTACAGGTGTGTGTGACCACACCTGGCTAATTTTTTTTTTTTTAAGTAGAGATTAAGTCTCACTATGTTGCCCAGACTGACTTCAAACTCCTGACCTCAAGCAATCCTCTTCCCTTGGCCTCCCAAAGTGCTGGGCTTACAGGTGTGAGCCACCATGCCCAGCTTACCTACTGTTTTTCTCAATCAAACCAAACTGAGAAAGGAGGTGGTAGAGGTGAGTCCTGGGCCAAGCAAGAGAAGGAAAGCATTTGCTTCCATCCCAAGAGACAGCACTGGGCCTCAAGAGGGGCCCAGAAACCAGCTGGCTATAACCCAAAACCTTGATTGGACCTCACTTACCATGGAAAGCAGGCCTGGAGCTGAGTGTCTAAGTTTAAAATTTTCATCTGCAAATGGCCCCCGGTAAATACTGGCGACTCCAGTACCATCTCCCTGAGCAGAGAGAAGGGAAGTATTCGTGACTTGGAGTGCTGGGTCCTTGGAAACCAGAGCATTGTCACACCTAACGCCTGGCATCTTTAATGTCTACTCTTAGTCTTGTTGGTCATCTTGGAAGCTGCGCCTATTTGACCCCACCCTGCAATCAAATCTAGTCTTATACAAGGTACCTACAGCCCACAAAGTCTGGCTGGAGCATTTACAGATTGGACACAACAGGTCACAGCTGGGCCTCTGGAAAGATCAGTTAAGACACAGACAAAGTAGGGAAGAGCAACAAGGTAATCACATACTAAATCCTTGCCATTCCCAAAGATTCTCATGCCTGCAGTCACATAAAAGTACCCACCTAAGTGACCACTACCCCATTCCTCTAGACTATCTAAGAGGGTGAGTGAGCTCTTGGCAGTTTGTTTGTACAACATGATACCACCCTCTTGGTCAAAGTTGACTGATCCAGGGAAGGATGCCTAATTCACACTGGGCCAACTAGAGTTCCTTCTCTGGGAATCTGGAAGTAGGATAGATGCTCTCTTTGAGGCTAAATTTGTAGCATGTAAACCTGGAAGCTGGATGTGACTATTATCTGCAAGGTGGGCTAGAGAACAGAAACAGGACACAACGCAGATGTGTGGCAATCACTAGAGAAACAGAGATAAAGAAATGCCTTGGTTCTCTGTGGTTCTAGTTCCTGGTTCTATTTCTTCCGTTAGTTCCATGACACACTCCCTTTATTATAAACTCCCAATTTCTGATTAACTAGCTTTATCTGCATTATCTCTTTGCTTTTCCAGCAACCTTGAATAAGCATTATCATCTTCCCCATTTTTCATGTGAGGAAACTGAAGTCTGGGTAATAAAACAATTTGACCAAGGCTATATTTGCATTACCTTAAATAGAATCCCTGAGGTTTAAAGACAATATTGAGGAGTGCCAAAAAGATCAACCTCTCCTAGCCAGTTAGTAAAGAGAAACAGTGCATGGGTGAAACGGAAAACACTGACCCAGTGTAGAATCAAGGGTCCCTCTCTGGGACAAGGACTACCAAAAGGTATTAATATAAGTCAGAGAAAAAAGAGAAACTGTCCAAATTCAAACCTTTATTTGGCTAAATGTTATCAAATAAAATCAAGTATGTATATTAGAAAGACCTGGCCTGGCACAGTGACTCACCTGAGGTCAGGAGTTCAAGACCAGCCTGGCCAACATGGTGAAACCCTGTCTCCACTAAAAATACAAAAATTAGCCATGTGTGGTGGCGGTTGCCTGTAATCCCAGCTACTCAGGAGGCTGAGGCACGAGAATAGCTTGAGCCCACCTGGGCGGTAGAGGTTGCAATGAGCCGAGATTGCGCCACTGCGCTCCAGCCTAGGCAACAGAGCAAGACTCTGTCTCAAAAAAAAAAAAGAAAAGAAAGAAAATTTAAAAAAAAGAAAGACCTGCATTTGTGTTCGAGATCTATCACTTATGAGCTGGGAAAGTCACTTCTTATCTGTGAGCCTCAATTTCCTCATCTATCAAGTGGGGATGAACTTGCCTACTCTTTACAGTTATTATGAAGATTCAATTAGATAGTGTCTGTAAAAAGCACTTTTCGAACAATGTAGCACTAAATAAATAATCAAACAGGCTATTATGTTATTAAGTACATACATATTAATACTTAGGAAGAGAGAAAATAAGTTCATCTCCAACTTCCCAGTGAGCCTAAGGGACACATCAGTTACCACACCATTCTCCATAATCACACTATCTACAGCTCTCCAGAAATAGGGAAAATTACAAAATCAATAATTTGGAGCAAACAATAGAAAGCAACTTATCTTCAACTACAGTGAATTGATCAAATAACTTGTCTATTCATAATGAAATATTAGGTGGCTATTAGAAAGCATGTTTTAGAAGACAATGACAAGGGAAAGTATGGACAATTATGAATTACAAAAAAGTAAAACTTGTAGATGATTTTAAGTCTGATTAAAAATTATATAAACACACATATAGATACTATGGTAAGACTGACAGCCGTAAACCAAAATGCCAATAATATATTCCTTGTGAAGTGAGATTGAGAGTAATTCATTTGGTGATTTATTTTCTTCTTTGCAACCAAAATAATAAATACTTTTCTTTTGCAACCAAAATAATAAATACTATTAAAACCAAAAATAAATGAACAAAACAAATATGATTGGTCCAACTTTGGAAGGTGTTAAATTCTGATTTTTCTGGTTCTTGCTCATTCCATTTTGCCTTCCCCGAGGAAGGTTTAAAGCAAGCTTTTTTTCCCCCTCTTTACACAGTATCTCACTCTGTCGCCCAGGCTAGAGTGCAGTGGCATGAACATGGCTCACTGCACCCTTGAAATGACTTCCTGGGCTCAAGGGATCCTCCTACCTCAGCCTCCCATGTAGCTGGGACCACAGGTGCACACCACCAAAAATAAAAAAATAAAAAGTAAGTTTTTTATTTTTATAAAGACAGGGTCTTATTATGTTGCCAGGCTGGTCTCAAACTCTTGGGATCAAGCAATCCTCCCAGCATCCCAAGGTACTGGGATTACAGACGTAAACTCTGTCAGCAATTGCTTTTAACTCGGGCTTTCAGACTGAGCAACACTGTCTAACTCTAGAGTTATCAACAAGTGATCAGATGTGCCTGGGGCAAAGTCTAGTAAGAAGCTATCCTCTCCTTGTAAGGCAACAGGGGAACCTAGGGTGAAAAAAAGGGAAAGAAGGCAGAGGATAGCTTCTCCGCCCTTCTTACCAGCTAACAAACCTCACTACCATTATGTTTCCAGGGGTTGCAAACAAATGCCTACAGGGGCAGGCAACATAAACAAAGGAAACAAGTGTGAAGTCTGTGGTGAAATGGCAAAGATATGCCATGTCCAAAGGGACCGGTTCCTTGATTCCAACCAATTGTCACTGTCAGTGCCACTGTGAGAAATGCAGGCCCAGTCTACCTCCACTTTCCATTTTTTAAAGAGAAAACAAAACTCTAGGATTTCTTTGTGCCATTTCAGTTATACAACACCATGCAGATGAAACAAAACACATTCATAATTCAGCCTAAAACCTGCCACTCTGCAACCCTATATTTCGTAGGAAAGGTCTTAAAAACTCATGAGAACCAAATTAAACAAACACATAAAAGATAATAAATGTCTCCCAGATCCAAGAAAATAGCAACACAACTAACCAAATGATATTAATAAGAGTAAAGATAGACCATGCACAGAAGTGGGTAGGTAAGGACAAAAGCAGGTTTAAGAAAGAAAAAATGTAGTTTATTCTGCACCTTCCAAGGTTGGGATGGGGAGGGAGGCTTCATATGGAGGACATAAACAGTCTACTTACAAGAAAGTCATGGTTAGCAAGAAAGAATTATTTCACTGGGCTCTCCCAGTGAATAGAGCAAAATTCCTCCAGAATTATCTCCCTTTCTTGCTCTGATTCCTTGCCCAGGAATCAACTTCTTATGAAAACTTTAGTTTTCCAGGCACTGTGACACCAGAAGTAAAAGAGAAAATGAGACAAGCATTTAGCCCATTAGAAGGAGAGTTACCTCCATTCAGAAAAAACAAAAACAAACCACAGCTGATTTCCAACTAAGTTTCATATGACTAATTAGTGCAGGACTATCACAGATCATCTGTAGCTATTCTTAAAAAGTCCAATTTCTGGCTCAAAAAAGCTGAGATTTGGACCATGGAGGTTAATGCCCCAATCAAAGTGCTAAAGTCTGTTATCTAGAGTTGGTGGTACCCAGCCACTTTCAAGAAGTTCCCCATCACCATTCTCATCAAACTTGGCTATGGTTCTCAGGCCCTGCAGGTATTTGTGGGGTGATCAACACCCCCATCAAACTTGGCTATTGTCCTCAGGCCTTAAGACTGGGTCACTATAGTAAAAACAGCAGTTGTAACAATAACAACAAAAACTAACACTGTAGGTCTTTGACTGGAAAGAAACAATACTTACATTAACAAAATCTCCACCCTGAATCATGAAATCCTTTATGACCCTGAAACAGCAAAGAATACCAAGAGAAGATTTTATGGTTTAGAAACACATAGACTTTGTCATTAATATATTAGATTAACATTGATTTCAAAAAATACTATCACCTTGGCTTATAAAATGATTATTCTTAGCTGGGCACAGAGACTCACGCTTGTAATCCCAGCAATTTGGGAGGCCAAGGTAGGCAGATCACATGAGGCCAGGAATTCAAGACCAGCCTGGCCAACATGGTGAAACCCCTTCTCTACTAAAAATACAAAAATTAGCCGGGCGTGGTGGTGCTCTGAGTGGGACTCTGTCTCAGAAAAAAAAAAAAAGAAGATTTTTCTTTTCCTGGAATGATTAAGCTGAAAGGATAACCATAAAAAAGGATTTTAGTTATAAATTAGGGCATGTTAGAATTGATCAAGTGCATGATCTGGTACCTGAACAGTAACAAGAAGGGGCTGAAATCCTGCAGGAAGAATGACCACATTACTTGCCTGGCAGATCAAGGACTTGATGTAAATTTGAGGGAAAGAACTACAGAGAATTTATGTAAAATGGACTGCTACACATGTCAGGGCTTAACAACTGTTAGCTATTACCCCTAGGGAGGGTCCTTAACCTTTCTTATCCTCTGTTTCCTCCTCTGTAGAATACAGATAACACATACCACTTCACAGGAGTCTTACTGGTGATTAGTGACCCACAGCTCTAAAACTGCGATATAATTACATGCTAACATTGTTACTAGCCACAGTGAGACCATGAGACAGATTCTATATTGAAATGAGACTAAGTGTCACCATACCCGACTCCCCAGGAAATATGATTATCCTTGGACAATCATACATGATCATTTTAGGAATTATAAATATCAACCAGCAGGATATATTATATGCACTTTAGGATTACAACTGTATTTTTTTTTTTTAAATCTGCATTCGCACAAACAGGTGCATGAAAAAGACAGGATATTGTAAAGATGAGTAGTTTCTGTTTTAAAGACAAAAAGAAGTGGGGGAGTATAAGTAGAGTTAGAACATTTAATAAATCTTCAGTTGTTGAGTTCACAAAAACATTTCTTCTCAAGAAATGTAAGAATTACCCTCTGGTTTTATTTTCCTTTTTAAATTTTATTTCATTAGAGCCTAATCCCCCAGGAAGTATTTCTGAAAGACTCCAGGATGGCTTGCCAAAAGCCTTACCTGTGGAAGGTGCTTCCTTTGTATCCTATTGGAACCCCATCTTTTCTATAACCAAAAAGAAAGAGAATTGGAGTGATGGCAGGTAGCACAAGGCCTTTCCAGTTTACCATGCACTGGAGCCAAAAGGACTCTCCTAAAGAGGGTTGACAGACATAAAGAAGGCAAACCAACAAGGGATAGACCCTTGGGGTATTACCTTCTATCACTGTCACCAGCAATCATTCAAGGCCAGCAGGTTGTTCCCCGTACCCTCACTGCAGGCCCAGGACACCCCTCTGGAGCAAGCAAAGAAGTCAAACATGTCTGAAACTGACCTGAATTCTCCGGTGCAGAATTGCCTGAAAGGGACAAAAAGTGAACGATTCAATCACTATGACATCACAGTTGTGAGCTCCTCTAAAGACGGGAAAGAAACACTGGAGCCAGCAAGTCCACCAATCGGCCAGCCAGACGCTCAGACACGGAGACACACAGACTAACAACATAAATTGACACGGGAACAATCAAAACGGCAACCATTCAGAGCAATGCGCGGAGGAATCAGATCTCAAGAGCAGCGAGCGAACGAACAGACGCAGACTGTTCAGGCGGCTGACTGGGGCTCGGCTTCTGCCTCAGCTAATCCAGCAGAGCTGGAGCACGTCCTTACCTAAAGTTCTCGGCCGTCTTAGGCACAACGTCTGCAAAGAGCTCGATCTTCATGCGGCCAACTTCCTGCAATCAGCGGGAGACTGTCAGAAGGCCTAGTCAAAGACCATGAGGGCTTCGACGAAGCAGGCGGTATCATGGGTGACACACCACCCTGCCGCTCGTTATCTCCCACCTCCGCCTCCCTGGCCTAACCTTTCGTTCCGCCCAATCCCTCCAGAAGCAGGGCGCTAGGATCAGGGAGACTCATCCTCCTTCTTTCCCCTACCTCCCAGCAGGTCGGTAGATTCGGGTGCAATTTCACTTTCTGGCTTCCCGAGTCCGCTCTCTCTGGGTGAGTTCTGCCCGCCTAGCGCTAGCAATTTCCCTTCGGCGCAGGTGTGGGCAGCCTCCTGGATCTCACCTGACCGCCAATGCTGACATCAAAGAACACCACGGGGTTAACAGGGCTTGAATTTGCCACCGCCATGGCTGTGACCCGGAAGCAGAAGTCGGCAGCGTGGGATTCCGGCGAACTTTAGGTCCGCTGGTTTCGTCCGGGGAGCAGGCGCGCTAGACGCGGAACAAGACCAGGCCCCGCCCCCGGAAGCTTCCCCCCGCCCCCCCCGCGCGGTTTGTGCTGAGGCTGCTGGGGTCGAGCTGAGAGACTCTCCCTGGGACTGGGACGCGGGAGTGAGGAAGAGGAAGACCTTGACATCTTTTTGGTTGAGGTCAATGGTCACCCCACTCATGTGGCTGTACTAAGGGCAGTACAAATTGATCTTGCTCTAGCTAGGGCTTTTGGATTAGGCAGTTCCCAGGGTCCTCCTTATCAGCTCTTGCAGCCAAGTCCTCTGCACCGCCACACGTGCTGTGTCTGTCTTCTGCCCGCTAGTGTGTGAGCACCGTAAAGGCAGGAACTCTGGTTTGTTTATCCTCAGCGTTTAGAACAGGTTGGCACGCAAATGCTTGCTAGGTAAATACTTATTCCTTCCTCGAAGTCAGGACAGTAGATTATGTTTCAGTTCTGCCACAGGCTTCCAGTTTTGTCATTTCCAATTAATTTCCCATCTGCCACAAGCTTCCAGTTTTGTCATTTCCAATTAATTTCCCACAGAGCAAATAGAGTTTTTTATTTTCAGAATAACTCTTGTGCTTATAAATCACTCGTGGCTTTCTATATTTAGAATAAAATTCAATTCCTTACATACAAAGCCCTACAGTGCATTTATCTGGCTGTCATCCACCTGACCTCATCTTGTGCCACTTGCCCTTAGTTACTGTGCTCTGGTCGGTCTGTTCCTCCTCTCTTTAGGGCCTTGTAATAGCTATTACCTCTGTCTGAAATAGTCCTTCCAGATCTTAATGTGGGTTAGTGGAGGAGGACGGGGAGAGCGAGGGTTGGTTGCTTGGGGTATGCCTGTGGGAAGTAATGTTTTTGTAGTTCAGGGCTCCGCCCAGATGTTACCTTCTCAGAGGCAACATTAGACCTAATCTAAAGTAGCCCTTGGTCATTCAGATCACTGGTTTGTTTTCTTCGTGCTACCCCCTCATTCCACATTATCTCTGTATGATATGTGTCTACACCTGATTTCCTGCCACACACACATATATCTTCCTCCCTAATAGCATATAAACTTCATGAAAGTAGAGACTCCTGGTCCTGTTCACAGTGTAGCTGCAATGTCTCTTACCGGATAGCACGTAGTAGATATTCAATAAATATAATATATTCAAAGAATTTAGTGAAAGACGGGGACCTTGGGCAAGGCTCATTCAATATAACAGCATGCATTTAATATAATAGTTATTATTTCCTATGTCCTTTGATCATCTTTTCTAGCTCTGTCATCGGAGGAAGCAAGGATTACATATAAAAATCCAGTGTATATAAAGAAAAGACACAAAACAAAAATAAAAAATGAAGAAAAACAAAATAAAAAAAAAAGAAAAAAATCTCAATTTAAAAGGTCATTTTTATTTCAGGTTCCTGATCCTCTCCTGTTGGTCTCCGTCTCCAACTGAAAAAGAAGAAAGGGGAGGAGGGGGAAAAGAAACAGCAGCAGTCACCCATCAGTATAATTTTATACCAACTGTTTTAGAATAAATGTTTAAAATTGATAATATCCAATGTTGATGAGGTTGTGAAAAAAATAGTACATTGATAAACTGCTAGTGAAAAGAAATGATGATAGCATTTATTAAGCAGTTACTAAGTGCTAAATACTTTACATGCTTCATTTCATTTGGTCCTCACAACCCTATGGGATATATAACTATTATTGTTCCCATTTTGTGAATCATGAAATTGAGGCTCAAGGAGGTTGAGTAACTTGGCTATGAAAATACTATGTTGACACAACCCTTTTTATTTTTTATTTATTTATTTTTTGAGACAGAGTCTCACTTGTTGCCCAGGTTGGAGTGCAGTGGAGTGGTCTCAGCTCACTGCAACTTCCACCTCCCAGGTTCAGGTGATTCTTGTGCCTCAGCCTCCCACGTAGCAGGGATTACAGGTGTGCACCACTACACCCAGCTAATTTTTGTATTTTTAGTAGGGACAGGGTTTTGCCATGTTGGCCAGGCTTGTCTTGAACTCCTGACCTCAAGTGATCCGCCCGCCTCGGCTCCCCAAATTGCTGGGATTACAGGCGTGAGCCACTGCACCTGGCCAGGCACAATCCTTTTTTTAAAGCAGAGGAAGTGATGTCCTAGAGCAATATTAACATTTATATCCTTTGACTCAGTCTAATTTTGCAGATTTGTTTTCTGGAATAATTTAAAAGAAAATAAGTACATGCACAAAGACCTTCAACAGAGCATAATCTTAAATAGTGAAAAAGTAAAACCAGGCCTGGCATAGAGGCTCATGTCTATAATCCTATCACTTTAGGAGACTAAGATGGGAGGATCACTTGAGCCAGGAATTTGAGATCAGCTTGAGCAACAGAGTGAGATATCATCTTTACAAAAAATACAAAAATCAGCCAAGCATGGTGGCATATGCCTGTACTTGGGAGAGGCTGAGGAGGGAGGATCCCTTAAGCCTGGGAGGTTGAGGCTGTATGAGCAATAATCATGCCACTGCAATCCAGCCTGGGTGAGAGAGTGAAACCCTGTCTCAAAAAAAAAAAAAAAATCAGTAAAAACAACTTAAATGTTGGCCAGGTGTGATGGCTCACGCCTGTAATCTCAGCACTTTGGGAGGCCGAGGCGGGAGGATCATGAGGTCAGGAGATCGAGACCATACTGGCCAACATAGTGAAACACCATCTCTACTAAAATACAAAAGATTAGCCCAGTGTGGTGGAGCACTCCTGTAGTCCCAACTACTTGGGAGGCTGAGGCAGGGGAATCGCTTGAACCTGGGAGGCAGAGGTTGCAGTGAACGGAGATTGCGCCACTGCACTCCAGCCTGGCAACAGAGCAAGACTCCGCCTCAAAACAAAAACAAAAAACTTAAATGCCAAACAAGAGAACGTTTAATTTATAGAACATCCCACATCCTCAGAGATACTGAGAAGTATTGTTCCACCCAGATTGATGAAATGGATGTGAATGTTGCTGATCTTTTCTGAAGAAGCAGTCCCACTACACTAAAGATGAGTTGGAGACTGTTCACCTACTTTGTACTTCTGTCTGGAAATATTTAGGGGTAGTTTCTATTTAATAGGGGTTATGTGAACTCTCATACCCCCTCCCCTAGAAAAAGCTCTTGGTATTTTCCTATCCACTTTTATTATTATTATTATTATTATTTGAGATGTAGTCTTGCTCTGTTACCCAGGCTGGAATGTAGTAGCACAATCTTGGCTCACTGAAACTTCCGCTTCTCGAGTTCAAGCAATTCTCCGGCTTAGTCTTCCCAGTAGCTGGGATTACAGGCGCGCGCCACCACACCTGGCTTAATTTTTTGTGTGTTTTTGGTAGAGACGGGGTTTCCCCATGTTGACCAGGCTGGTCTCAAACTCCTGACCTCAAGTGATCTGCCCACCTCGGCCTCCCAAAGTACTGTGATTACAGGCGTGAGCCACCGTGCCTGGCCTCCTATCCACTTTTAAATAATGTATTGCTCTAAATCTTTTTCATTAAATGTTTAAAACTTTTCCTGGGGCAGGGCACTGTGGCTCACACCTGTAATCCCAGCACTTTGGGAGGCCAAGGCAAGTGGATCACAATGTCAGGAGTTCAAGACCAGCCTGGCCAAGATGGTGAAACCCTGTCTCTACTAAAAATACAAAAATTAGCTGGGCGTGGTGGTGGGCGCCTGTAATCTCAGCTACTTGGAGGCCGAGGCAGAGAATTGCTTGAACCCAGGAGGAGGAGGTTGCAGTGAGCTGAGACTGCACCACTGCACTCCAGCCTAGGTGACAGAGTGAAAGACTCCATCTAAAAAAAATAAAAATGAATAAAAATAAAACTTTTCCCATAAAAAATAATCATAGAACATCAACATGATTGAATATCATATGGCTACTGAAAATGTTTCCATGATATATACTGTAAATTAAGAATCAGACTGTGAAAATGAATATACAATATGATAATAACCATTTAGAATATATGTATTTGAATTACTACCAAAAGGGAACAATTGTAAAATACAAATAGTTGTGTTAAGATTGTGGTATTATAGGAAGGTTTTTTTTTTTTAATATTTGCTTTAATGTGACTGTATTGTTTTTATTCTTAAAAAATAAATTGAAAATATACCCATAATAATGGAAAAGAATGCTGAATTAACCATACATGTGCTCTGCTGAAAAGAAACCTAAATAAATCATTGAACTAAAGTCAATACACAGATCAATACAAGGTATCTGAGGATATCAAACAAACTTGAAAGATCCATTTTTAGAATGGCTTTAATGAATTTATCAGCAATTTTGAAGACGCCTGGTGGATATCCATTTGGGATCTGTGGTAACTCTTCTCAATGTCATGATCCACTTTTGTGTTCAGGCTTTAAAGTTAGCAATTTTGTTCGGTATAGCTTTAGGCAACAGTGATTTTATAGCTCTGACTTTTGGTCTTGTTCTTGTATACCGTGTGTCTCTTTCAGAGAAGCCACATTTATGTATCCAGCCTCAGAATTCTGTGAACACAAAAGATTCTCAGGGGACTTTGAACTCGCCGTTGCTTCTTTTGACTTAATCTCTTCAGTCTCTTGAAGACTTACAAATGACTCTACCAAACCTTTTCCTGAAAAACTAAGAAAGGCCATGTGTGAGGACATCATGTAGATAAGAGTTTCTTGGTAGCAGTTTGGGGTTACAGGGATATAGCCCATTGATAAAATTTCAATTTTTTGCCACTGTTATACAAAGAAAGCCAAATAAAATTTACCTTAAACCTATGTTCATAGATTATTTCCTACCTTAAGTCAGGATTCAGTGGGGTATAGGGGTGAAGGGGAGGAATTGGAAGAAGATTCAGGTAATTCATATAGAGTAAATGACTCCAGAATGCAATGCACTCTCAAGCCAGCAATCCAGGACTAGTTAGGCAGCCACAACTCTCAGGCATGGCTGAGAGTTCATCTCAGATGATTGTCTTGACTTTACTAACCTGGAGTTTGATAAAGGCAATATTTCATTCATTACTTCAGATTCAAAGATGTCACTAATTGTTGTTTCCTAACAGGAAAGAAAGGATGAATGTGAAAAGTTATAATGATAAACCATTAGCTATATGATCCTAGAAAAACAATATATATGATAGGTATAATACCTGCACATAGTACAAACAATGAAAAACATAAAAGGGCATAGAATGAAAACTTGGTTGCCCTCCCACCTCTCTCTATAAATAATCTATTTATATCTCTCTATCTATAGACTATGTCTGTCTGTCTATCTAATTTTATATACATGGTACTATACATACTATCTTCACCTTGCTTCTTTCTTTTGTTATATATATATTTTGGAGATATTGCAGAAAATTTTTATTTTAAAAATAACAGCTTTGTTGAGAAGTAACTCACATACAAAGTTTTCCCTTTTAACAGGTTCAACTCAGTGCTTTCTAATGTACTCACACAGTTATGCAACCATCACTGCTAGAAAATTCCAGAACATTTTCATCACTCCCCAAAAAAGCCCATACCCAGGAGCAGTCTACTCCCCATGTATTCCTCCCCAGGTCTTTGGCAATCACTAATATACTTTCTGTCTTTATGGATTTTTATTCTGGATGTTTCATATAAATGGAATCATACAATATGTGGACTTTTATGTTTGCCTTCTTTAAAATATTAACATCTGGCCAGGCGTGGTGGCTCACGCCTGTAATCCCAGCACTTTGGGAGGCCTAGGCAGGCTGATCACAAGGTCAGGAGTTCAAGGCCAATATGGTGAAATCTCATCTCTACTAAAAATACAAAAAAAATTAGCTGGGTGTGGTGGCGCCTCCCTGTAATCCCAGCTACTTGGGAGGCTGAGGCAGGAGAATCGCTTGAACCTGGGAGATGGAGGTTGCAGTGAGCCGAGATCGCGCCACTGCACTCCAGCCTGGGTGACAGAGCGAGACTCTGTCTCAAAAAAAAATAAAAATAAAAATAAAAAAATAAAATATTAGCATGTTTTCAAGGTTCATTATGTTATAGTAAGTATCAATACTTCATGTCTTTTATGGCTGAATATTCCAATGTTTGGATAAAACAGATTTTGCTTATCAGTTCATCAAGTGATGGAGAGTGGGTTGTTTTTACTTTTTAGTTATTATGAATAATGCTTCTATGAATATGTACAAGTTTCTGGTAGGACATATATTTTTATTTTTCTTGGGTATTGTGATGGTCAGAAAGTTTTTAAAAATTTTTATTTATACTATTGAATATTGACAAATTATAAGTACATATATTTATGGGGCACAAAGTGATGCTATGATATATAATGTGGAATGATTGAATTTAGGTAATTAACATATCCATCACCTCAAATACTTATTCCACCTGTCCAACTGAAACATTGCACCTTTGGCCAACATCTCCCCATTCCTTCCCCACCCCTCAGCCTCCGGTAACCAGCATTTTGCTCTATGCTTACATGTGTACAATTGTTTTAGATTCTATATTTAAGTGAGAAGATGTGGTATTTGTTTTCCTATGCCAGGCTTTTTTCACTTAGCATAATGTCCTCCAGGTTCACCAATGTTGTTGCAAATGACAGAATTTCCCTCCTTTTTAAGGCTAAATAGTATTCTATTGTGCATATATACCACATTTTCCCACACCATAGTGTACATCACATACTAACTTCAAATCCTTTGGATGTATACCCAGAAGCAAGATTGCTGGATCATATGGTAGTTCTGTTTTCACTTTGTTGGGAAAATTTCACACAGTTTTCCATAATTGCTGTTCTAATTTATATTCCAACCAACAGTGTACAAGATTTTCCTTTTCTCCACATCATTGCCAACACATTATCTTTCACATTTTTGGTTTGTTTGTTGAGATAGGGTCTTGCTCTGTCACCCAGGCTAGATTGCAGTGGCATGAACATAGCTTACTGCAGCCTTGACCTCCTGGGCTTAAGGAATCCTCCCACCTCAGCCTCCTAAGAAGCTACAACCACAGGTCTACGCCACCACACTCAACGAATTAAAACAAGGTTTTGTTTTGTTTTGTTTTGTTTTTTGTAGATACAGGGTCTTGCTGTGTTGCCCAGGCTGGTCTGGAACTCCTGACCTCAAGCGATCTTCCCACTTCAGCCTCCCAAACTGCTGGGATTACAGGTGTGTGCTACCATGCCTGGCCCTTATCTTTCATCTTTTTTGATAATAGTCATTCTGATAGGTATGAGATGATATCTCTTTGTGGTTTTAATGTGCATTTCCATAATGATTCCATAATGATGTTGGGCTTTTTTTTTTCCATATATCGGTTGTCCATTTATATGCCTTCTTTTGAAAAATGTTTATTCAGGTCCTTTGCCCACTTTTTAATTGGGTTGTTTTCTTGCCATTGAGTTGAGATCCTTATATATTTTGGATATTAATCTCTTATCAGATGTGTAGCTTAGAGATATTTTCTCCCAATCCATAGGTTGCCTCTTCACTCTGTTAATTGTTTCTTTTGCTGTGTAGAAGCTTTTTAGTTTGATGTAATCCCATCCCATTTGTATATTTTTGTTTTTGTTCTCTGAGCTTTTGTTGTCAAATTGAAAAAATAATTGCCCAGATCAACATCATGTAGTTTTTTCGCCATGTACTGTGTTTCTAGTAGTTTTACAATTTCAGATCTTGTCTTTTTTTTTTTTTTTTAATTTTATCTAACGCCAATTTAACATCTCAGGATCAGATCTTGTCTTTAAGTCTTTACTCCATTTGGATTTGATTTTTTAAATGTAGTGCTAGATAAGGGTCCAATTTCATTCTTCTGCACGTGGATATCCACATTTTATTGAAGAGACTCTCATTTTCTCAATGTCATTCTCATTCTTTGTCAAAAAATCAATTGACTGTAGGCCAGGTATGGTGTCTGATACCTATAATTCCAGAATTTTGGGAGGCCAATGAAGAAACATCACTTAAGCCCAGGAGTTTGAGACCAGTCTGGGCAACATGACAAGACCCCGTTTCTACAAAAAAATTTAAAAATTAGCTGACTGTGATGGCATACACCAGCTATTTGGCATTCCAGCTACTTGGCATTCCTGCTACTTGGAAGGCTGAGGTGGGAGGATTGCTTGAGCCCAGGAAGTTGAGGCTGAAGTGAGCTATAATTGTACCACTACACTCTAGCCTGGGCAACAGAAAAAGAAAAATCAATTGACTGTAAATGGGTGGGTTTGTTTTAGGCTCTCTATGCTGTTCCATTTGGACAATGTGTCTATTTTTATGCCAGTATCATGCTGTTTTAATCATTGTAGTTCTGTTACATATATATATATAAAACAGAAAAAATATATATATATATATAATTATTATAGTTCATATATATATATTTAGACAGGGCCTTGCTCTGTTACCTAGGCTGGAGTGCAGTGGCACAGTCATTGCTCACTGCAACCTCTACCACCTGGGCTCAAGCAATCCTCCTGCCTCAGCCTCCCAAGCACCTGAGATTACTATGCCCAGCTAATTTTTTATTTTTGTTTTGAGTTAGACTTTCACTCTTGTTGCCCAGGCTGGAGTGCAATGGTGCAATCTCAGCTGACTGCAACCTCTGCCTCACATGCTTAAGCGATTCTCCTGCCTCAGCCTCCCGAGTAGCTGGGATTACAGGTGCCCACTACCACGCCCAGCTACTTTTTGTATTTTTAGTAGAGATGGGGTTTCACCATGTTGGTCAGGCTGGTCTCAAACTCCTGACTTCAGGTGATCCACCTGTCTCAGCCTACCAAAGTGCTGGGATTACAGGTGTGAGCCACTGTGCCTGGCCTAATTTTTTACTTTTTTATAGAGATGGGGTACAAAATTTTTTGTAGAGATGCCATGTTTGTCTTGAACTCCTGGGCACAATCTGGTCTCGAACTCCTGGGCTCAAGAAATCTGCCCTCCTCAGCCTCCCAAAGTGCTGGGATTATAAGTATGAGCCACCATGCCCAATCTGTAATATAGTTTGAAATCACGTAGGATGCGGCCTCTAACTTTGTTCTTTCTGCTGAATATTATCTTGGCTATTTGGGGGTTTCTGTAGTTTCACATGAATTTTAGGATTTTTTTTTCTATTTCTATGAAAAATGACATTAGAATTTTGATAGGTATTGCACTGAACCATAGATTGCTTTGGGTAGTGTGGACATTTTAGCAATATTAATTCTTTCAATTCATGCACACTACTATCTTTTCATTTCTTGCATTTAATTTATTTCATCAAAGTTTGGTAGTTTTAAGTATACAGATCTTTCACCTCCTTGGTTACGTTTATTCCTAAGTAGTTTATTTCTTTGGTAGTTATTGTAAATGGTATTATTTTCTTGATTCTTTTTTTGGACAATATGTGTTGTTGGTGTATAGAAACACTACTAATTTTGGTGTGTTGATTTTGTATCCTGCAACTTTACTGTACTTGCTTCTTAGTTCTAACAGTTTTTAGGGATTTCTATATATAAGGTCATGTTATCAACAAATAGACACAATTTCACTTTTTCCTTTCCTATTTGGATGCCTTTTATTTCTTTCTCTTGCCTAATTGCTCTGGTAAAGATTTCCAGTATATATGAAATAGAAGTGATGAGAGTGGACATCCTCGCCTTGTTCCTAATCTTTGAGAAAAAGCTTTCAACTTTTCACCATTGAGTATAATGTTAGCTGTGGGCTTGTCATATATTGCCTTTATTGTATTGCGGTATATTCCTTCTAAACCTAATCTTTTAAGAGTTTTTATCATGAGAAGATTTGCATTTTGTCAAATACTTTTTCTGTATCTAATAAGATGATCATATGGTTTTTGTCTTTCATTCTGTTAATGTGGTGTATCATGTTTATTGATTTGCATATGTTGAGCCAAACTTGTATTCCTGGGACAAATCTTACTTGATCATGGTGAATGATCTTTTTAAAATCTTGCCTGGTTTTGGCATCAGGGTAATGGTGGCCTTATTTAATCAGTTTGTTAGTATTCCCTCCTCTTTATTTTTTTGGAAGAGTTTGAGTAAGACTGGTATTCATTCTTTAAATACTTGGTGGACTTCAGGAGAGAATCCAGAAGGTTCTCGGCTTTTCTTTGATGGGAGACTTTTTATTTTGGCTTTGATCTCATGATTCATTATTGGTTTGCTGAGGTTTTCTATTTCTCCATGGTTCATTCTTGGTAGGTTGCATGTTTCTAGAAATTTATCCATTTCTTCTAGGTTTTCCTATTTGTTGGCATATGGTTATTCATAATAGTCTCTAATGATCTTAGTATTTCTAAGATCTCAGTTGTTATGTCTCCTTTTTCATTTCTGATTTATTTATTTGGGTCTTCTCTCATTTTTTCTTAGTCCAGCTAAAGATTTGTTGATTTTATCTTTAAAAAAAAAAAAAACTCAACTTTTTGTTTCATTGATCTTCTGTACTGTTCTTTTTTTGATGGAGTCTTACTCTGTCACCCAGGCTGGAGTGCAGTGGTGCAATCTTGGCCCACTGCAACCTCTGCCTCCTGGGTTCAAGCAATTACTCTGCCTCAGCCTCCTGAGTAGTTGGCACTACAGGTATGTGCCACCACACTTGGCTAATTTCTGTAGTTTTAGTAGAGATGGGTTTTCACCATGTTGGCCAGGCTGGTCTCGAACTCCTGACCTCGTGATCCATCTGCTTTGGCCTCCCAAAGTGCTGGGATTACAGGCATGAGCCACTGCGCCTGGCCTGTACTGTTCTTTTAATCTCAATTTCATTTATTTCTGCTCTGATTTTTATTATTTTTTTCCTTGTATCAGTTTTGGGTTTGGTTTGTTCTCGCTTTTCTAGTTTCTTGAGGTGTATCTTTAGGTTGTTTATTTAAAGACTTTACGTTTTTTGATATAGGTGTTTATTTCTATAAACTTCCCTCTTAATATTGCTTTTATCATGTCCCATAGATTTTGTATTCCCATTTCCATTTGTTTCAATATATTCTAAACTTTCAATCTTAATTTCTTAATTAACCCATTGGTCGTTTGGGAATATGCTGTTTAATTTCCATGTGCTTGTGTAGTTTCCAAGGTTTTTCCTGTTACTGATTTCTAGTTTCATTTCATTATATTCAAAGAAGATAATTCACATGATTTCTATTTTTTGAATTTGTACAGACTTGTCTGTGGTCTAAGATATGGTCTATTCTGAAAAATGTTCTATGTGCTGATGAAAAGAATGTGTATTCTTCAACAGTGGGTATATTCTATAAGTGTCAGTTAGACCTACTAGGTCTAGTGTGTAGTTTAACTCTACTATTTGTTGATTTTCTGTTAGGATGATCTGCCCTTTGTGGAGAGTTGGATGTTAAAGTCCCCACTATTACTGTATTGCAGTTTATCTCTCACTTTAGGTCTATTAATGTTAGCCTTATATATTTGGGAGCTCTGGTGTTGGATGCATAGATATTTATAATTGTTATATTCTCTTGCTAAATTGACTCTTTTATCTTTTTTTTTTTTGAGAAGGAGTTTCATTCTTGTTGCCCAGGCTGGAGTGCAACGGCATGATCTCGGCTTACTGCAACCTCCGCCTCCCAGGTTCAAGTAATTCTCCTGTCTTAGCCTCCCAAGTAGCCGGGACTACAGGCATGCACCACCACACCTGGCTAATTTTGTATTTTCAGTAGAGACAGGGTTTCTCCATGTTGATCAAGCTGGTCTCGAACTCCTGACCTTGGGTGATCCACCCACCTTGGCCTCCCAAAGTACAGGGATTATAAGCGTGAGCCACTGCACCCATCCAACCCTTTTATCTTTATATAGGTTACCCTCCTTGTTGTTTTTAGTCTTTGACTTGTAGTCTGTTTTATCTGATATAAATATAGTTATATTCCCCCTCTTCTTTGGTTTCCAGTTGCATGGAATATCTTTTTCCACTCTTTCATTTTCAGTCTCTATATGTCTTTATAGGTGAGATGGGTTTCTTGAGGGCAGCATATAGTTGGGTCTTGTTTCTTTATCCATTCAGCTACTTGGTGACTTTTTAAATTAATTTATTTATTTAGAGATGGAGTCTTGCTCTAGCACCCAGGCTGGAGCACAGTGGCGTGATCTTGGCTCACTGCAACCTCCACCTCCTGGGTTCAAGCAATTCTTCTGCTTCAGTCTCCTAAGTAGCTGGGACTACAGGCACGCACCACCATGCCCAGCTAATTTTTGTATTTTTAATAGAGATGGGGTATCACCACATTGGCCAGGCTGGTCTCGAACTCCTGACCCTGTGATCTGCCCACCTCAGCCTCCCAAAGTCCTGGGATTACAGGCATAAGCCACCGTGCCCTGTATTTATTCATTTTTATTTTTTTGAGGTGGAGTCTCACTCTGTCACCCAGGCTGGAGTGCAGTGGCGTGATCTCAGCTCACTGTAACCTCTGCCTCCCAGGTTCAAGTGATTCTCCTGCCTCAGCCTCCTGAGTAACTGGGATTACAGGCACACACCACCATGCCCAGCTAATTTTTTTGTATTTTTAGTAGAGACGGGGTTTCACTATGTTAGCCAGGCTGGTCTTCAACTCCTGACCTCAGGTGATCCACCTGCCTCAGCCTCTCAAAGTGTTGGGATTACAGGCATGAACCACCGTACCCGGCCGAATCTTTAATGCTAGATCACTGCCTCCTTTTTGGCTCTAGGTGGCACCTTAAGCCCAGGTTTGCCTTGGCTCTAGTAAATGGTCAGAGCACTACCTGTCCCAAATAGGGGAGGTCCCAAAGGGATTATCCTGGCAGTGAGGGAAGGCTGTCTAGGGGTTCATGCCCAGGAGACCTGGGGGACATACTTCCTACAGCCACTCTTATGTCTCCTTTGGCTCAGTTACAGAGCAGAGTCCCACCTCCTCTGTTTCAGGGATGTTTCAGGAATACGCCTGTCTTCGGGGATATTTCTGCCTTCAGGAAGTTGTGATACTACCCATGGGTTAAGGCAAGGACAGGTTTCTGGCTAGGGAACCCAAGAAGGTGGGGAATCTGTTTGACTACCTCAATTTTACTTTTTCCAGTGTAGAAACCATAAGTTGAGCGAGATTTTCCAAACAGTGGGTGCCTGGCACAATGGGGAGAAGGGTATTACAGATGTGGAAGTTCTATTCTCCTACCATCTGTTCAGAGTGTTTCCACTTCTCTGTGACCTCAGGAATGGACTCATCCTCATGCTGGAGATCTGCATTATTGCTGGTGACCACCTCAGTGCTGTATATTTCTTTCTCTCTTTTTGCTAGGGGGAGAGAAGCCAGCTTGCCTCTACGCCACCATTTTGGAACAGGAAACTCCTTAAGATTCTAAGTATAAAAACAATTTTGGAGTTATTTATTCTAATAGGTATCAAAATGTTAGAAGTTGGTACCTTTGATACATACGGAATATTGAGTTTCATGTGCTATAGCTCTGACCCATGTGACCTTTCTTACCTTCATTCAAGAGTAAAAATATAGATTTCAAAGCTATTGGTCCCAGAACATACTCCATTAAGTCTTCTAACTCAGCACTTGTAACACTATAATATTTATTTACAAAGCATCTGTCATTCTTTACTAGACCAAAGGCTTCTGAAAACAGGGACTATCTTTGTATTTCTAGGACCTAGGCCATTTCCTGGAATTGATAAGTATTTGTTGAATGAATAAGTAAAAGAATGAATGACTAGACAATTGAAGACAATTGTAGCTCAATGGAAAACATAAATTACTGGATATCAAGCCACATAATTTGGCAGTTCTACTTTGACAAAATTGGCAAAAAACAAAAAACAAAAAAACCCTCATAAAGCTTGGAAATAATCACCTCTCAGAGACCAAACAAGATGTAGGTCTTATAGCAACAGTGATCAACAAGCAGGATCTACTGTTAAGTGGCTTGGGAAGAAGCATCTAGTAGGTGATATAAGCCAGAGAAGAAAGTAATCAGCCTCCATCTTGGTTTCAGAATATGATTCTGTTCACTGAAGTCCCTATTGCTGACTTGCTTACCAGGCAGACTATGGATCTGGTCTGAACCTGTACTATTTTCTGCATCTCTCTGCATTTGGCCACTTGTTTGCTTGGAGTTTTGGAATATAATTGCTTTTCTTTCACTCAGATGCTCTCTTTAGGCTTGACTCTTTGCCATAGCAAACTCTGCTTTACTTCACTGAGCCTCAGATTTGCTTATCTTTCAGATGTGGCTAGAATCATACATGGCAAACAGGGCTGTTGAGAATGAGGCACACATGTCAAAACACTAAATGTTTATTAATTCTCAAATATTTATGGAGTACTTGTCCATAGATACAGTGATATACGAGATACAATCCTTGCCCTCCAGGATCTCACTGCTGAGTTAATGAGATAGAGAAGAAAAAGGGAAGTGACAATACAATGTATTAAAGAAAAATCTGTGAGGATTATATACAAATTGCTTGGAGATCACATAGGAGGAGATAATTTACTAAAATCTGGCCCAATGAAGAGCAAAGCTGACCAAGAGCAGTCTCAGGGTCTGCTACCCTGGTATGCAGCCAAAAGCCTCTTTGCCACAGCCTACCATGAGGCCGAGAGTAGGGCTACGGCTATATAAAGATGAAGGGAAGAGACAACACAGCAGCCGTAGCAACCCGAACTTCACATAAAAGGCCCAATAGGAAGCACACATCTTACCTCTCCTCTGCGAATATGGATGCTCCTTATAATTCGCTCTAAGAAGCCAATCTGCTGTGTGAGACGAAGACTATTTTCATGTAATTGCTTATTTTCTTTATCCATGTAAAGTACCCTAAGAATGGCATAAATTGGTGGCATGATTAGAAATTTCTGTATCATTACTAGAAACCCAAAATTCCTAGATCTTAGACCATTGTCCAGATTTTAGAAGCAAGTTTGCCAGAATAATTCTCACCATATTCCAAGACCAAGTATGATGGTTAATACTGAGTGTCAACCTGATTGGACTGAGGGATACAAAGTATTATCCTGGGTGTGTCTGTGTGGGTGTTGTCAAAAGAGATTAACACTTGAGCCAGTGGTCTGGGAAAGGCAGACCCACCCTTCATCTGGTGGGTGCAATCTAATCAGCTTACAGCAAATATAAAGCAGGCAGAAAAACTTGGAGAAGAGAGACGGGCCTAGTCTCCTCCCAGTTTACATCTTTCTCCCATGCTGGATGCTTCCTGCCTTCGAACATAGGACTCCAAGTTCTTCAGTTTTGGGACTCGGACTGGCTCTCCTTGCTCCTCAGCTTGCAGACAGCCTATTGTGAACCTTGTGATCGTGTAAGTTAATACTTAATAAACTCTCCTTTACATATATACTCCCCTTTACTTATATATCGATATAGGGGAGTTTATTAAGTATACACACACACAGACACACACACACCCATATATACATAAATATATCTCCTCTTGGTTCTGTCCCTCTAAGAGAACCCTGACTAATACACCAAGTAAAAGCTAATAAGCTTTTGGGCTGTACATGGTTATTAAATACATGTACAAGAGTATTAAAGACATAATTCTAGCCTTTGACAAATGTAAGGGAGGATATGATCCCGTTTAGGGGTGGGAATGAAAACAAGAGAGACTCTGTATCCCTTCAAATATTGTAGCTACATGGCTTGTATCTGGTTCCCTTCTCATACTGATCTGATTCTGATTTCTTGTGAAGTAGAAATAGCAGCAGCAGCAGAAGCAGCAGCCATGTTTCAAGTCCTTGCGGTGTACTTATGCAATGTAACCTACCCACACAGTAAGCCCTTAAAACTTTTCGTGTATTAGCTCATTTAATATGCTAGCAACCTGATGAAATATACATTGTTGTGACAAATCTGAGCCTCAGTTTCCTTAGCCATAAAATGGGGAAATATTCCTTGGAAGAAACTTACTCTAAGGAAAACATTCAAGTCCAATCCAGGTGATTGTGTCATCAGTAGGGCAAGATAGAAAGATTATTAACATTAATGCAAAGGTAATGAGTTAATTGTGTTGGGTCCTGACTGTCAGAAGCTACGACAGTTTGAGAAGAGCAATGATTTATATGTGACATCTAAAAGGGGAGACAGAGACAGTAAAAGATTCTCAGAGATTCTCCAAGCCTGCCCAGAGAAGTGTGCCCAAAGCAGTGGACAACAACATTCCAGTCTGCTTGGCAGACTCTCCCCAGGCTATGGTGTTATGGTCTAGGGCCAGGCTGCTGAGGTCCACATGCTGCTCTGTCACTGACTGGGCTGGGTGAGTTCCCCCACCTCTCTAGATCTTGGCTTCCTATCCATAAAATAAGACTAATAGTGCCTCTCTCCTGGGATTGGTGTCAGGATTAAATGAATGAAAGAGTTTAGAACAGTGCCTAGCATATAGTAATTGCTCAGACAAATCTTAATCATTCCAGTTATTATTGGTGACATTATCTGTTAACATCAACCCACTCTCTTTGATTATAATTAACTAAAGTCTCCTATGAAAAAGAGAATGTTCAGGCTGGCAGATACATGGCTTATTTTCTGCTTATAATTTCTCATTAAAAATTAACACACTGGTATCCTGTGGATTTCATGAATTTAAGTTACTTCTGTGAGCTTGATTCTCTCTTGTTCTACCTTGATTCCATAGGTATCAAAGAATAAAAATGTAGGCCAACACACACAAAACGACAGGCCAGAATGCACACAGCCAAATCCTCAGTGAGGCAATGACATTATGAAACAGCCTATCTAAATAGCCAACCAGCCTTGTCCATGATATTTTTCTCTATAATTTAACAATTTCTGCCACTTGTATGATCTGCTGAAAACAGCAGACAGAGAGAGAGTTATAGCGTAGGCTACAAATCCAAAGGACAGTCTGTAGAACCATCTCTTTGTTGAGGGAGAAACATCCTTTTGTGGAGTTTATTGGCTCCCAGGCAGGATGGCACCTACCTGCTCTGGATTGAAGATATCGTCCATTTGTTGCTGTGGATCAAACGTTTTTGCTCTATGACTTGCTCCAGAAGTTTCCTTTTTTCTAAAATCAGGTTATCATTTTGGGCAGTGATCTGGTCCTGTATTGCCTTCTCCTAGGGATTAGAAAGTCTCCTAATTACCAGAGCAGGAGAAAGAATTATAAATTTAAGAGCATCAGCCTGTTTCTAAATCTAGCAGATATTTTCCTTGATTTACTTTTTTTTCTTCTGTCCCCTAGTCTGTTTCTACCTGTTTGCTGACATTGTTATTCATTATAGCTAGTTTTATTATTATTATTATTATTTTATTTTTATTTATTTATGTTTTTTAAAGATGGGGTTTCACCATGATGGCCAGGCTGGTCTTGAACTCCTGACCTCAGGTGATCCACCCACCTCAGCCTCCCAAAGTGATAGGATTACAGGTGTGAGCCACTGCGCCCGGCTCATTGTAGCTAGTTTTTCAATTTTCGAGAGGTTATTTTATGTCATGTATTTTTTTTTTTCTTTTTCATGACCCTGAAAATAGTGAGATTATGCTTTTTGTTTGTTTGTTTTTGTTTTTGTTTTTGACATGGAGTGTTGCTTTGTCGCCCAGGCTGGAGTGCAGTGGCCGAATCTCAGCTCACTGCAACATCTGCTTCTGGGTTCAGCCTCAGCTTCCTGAGTAGCTGGGATTACAGGCATCCACCACCTCACCCAGCTAATTTTTGTATTTTTAATAGAGACAGGGCTTCACTATGTTGGCCAGGCTGGTCTCGAACTCCCAACCTCAAGTGATCTCCCTGCCTCGGCCTCTCAAAGTGCTGGGATTATAGGTGTTAGCCACCGGGCCCAGCCAGTGAGACTATTCTTGCAGTGAAAATGCTGAAATGATTTCTAGGCTGACACCGTATTTTATTTTCTACCAATGATTTTCCCCCAAAGCAACAGCTATTGAAGGTACAGCTAAAATGATAAAGGAGTGCATTTTCTGAAAAACCACTAATATTCTTATATATAAAGAGTCAGTAGATATTAATAAATATTACCTTTGATGAGGGGTTTAGAGCTCAAAGGTGTAGAATTGCCAGTTCCACTCACTAATGACCTGTCAATGGGAACAGGCAAGTGCCTACACTTTCGTGTTTGTTCCTCACCTGACAGTTGTGAGGAACAATCTCTGGCAGACTGGGAATCACAGGATTAAGAAAGTCAACTTTACATGTTTCTCTCTCTCTTTTTCTTTTTTTTGAGACAGAGTCTCACTCTGTCACCTAGGCTAGAGTGCAGTGGCACAATCTCAGCTCACCACAATCTCTGCCTCCTGGGTTCAAGCCATTCTCCTGCCTCAGCCTCCCGAGTAGCTGGGATTCAGGCGCCCGCCACAACAATCGGCTAATTTTTGTACTTTTAGTAGAGACAGGGTTTCGCCATGTTGGCCAGGCTGGTCTCGAACTCCTGATCACAAGTGATCTGACCACCTCAGCCTCCCAAAGTGTTGGGATTACAGGCATGAGCCACTGCGCCTGGCTGTTGTTTTGCATTTTTTTTTTTTTAATAGATAGACTCTAGTTCTGTCATCCAGACTGGAGCACAGTGGTACAATCATGGCTCACTGTAACCTCATACTACTGGACTCAAGTGATCATGTGCCTCAGCCTCCTGAGTAGCTAGGACTACATGCATGAACTACCACACCTGGCTAATTTTTAAATTTCTTGTAGGGTCAGAGGCCAGGTGCCGTGGCTCACACCTGTAATCTCAGCACTCTGGGAGGCCAAAGTTGGAGGATTGCTTGAGCTTAGGAGTTTGAGACTAGCCTGGTCAACATGGTGAGACTCCATCTTCACACACACTTACAAAAAGCCAAGTGTGGAGTTCAAGGCTGCAGTGAGCTAGGATCGCACCACTACACTCTAGCCTGGGTGACAGAAGGAGACTGTCTCAAAAAAGTTTCTTTAAGATAAAAAATAAAATAAAATAGTAGAGACAGAGTCTCGCTCTGTTGCCCAGGCTGGTCTTGAACTCCTGGCCTCAAACTATACTCCTGCTTCAGCCTCCCAAAGGACTGGGATTACAGGCATGAGACACTGTGCCCAGAAGACATGTTTCTTTTAAATAAGATACTAATGTAGGTCATTCAGAAAAGACTGGCCATCTATTATTATTATTTTAGACAGAGTTTCGCTCTTTCACCCAGGCTGGAGTGCAGTGGTGTAGTCTTGGCTCACTGCAACCTCCGACCCCTGGGTTCAAACAATTCTCCTGCCTCAGCCTCCTGAATAGCTGAGATTATATGTGCCTGCCACCATACCCAGCTTATTTTTGTAATTTTAGTAGAGATGGGGTTTCGCCATGTTGGCCAGGCTGGTCTCAAACTCCTGACCTCAGGTGATCCATCTGCCTCAGCCTCCCAAAGTGCTAGGATTACAGCATAAGCCACCTTGCCTGGCTGGCCATCTATTATTAAAGACCTATAGGATGTAGGTCAGATTATGTTCTGAAAAAAACTATTCCAGATTTTAGAGTCCTTCTCCAAGACTCTGCAATATCTAATGGTAGTCTCACCTGCTATAATTTAAAGACATTTAATTAATAATGTATTGGTAAGGATTGAGAATAGAAGCAATCATCCCACAGATAAACCCTAGACAGATATAACTGGATTAAAATGTGTACTGCTTGAGGAAAGCAACTGACACCTTGTCCTTGGGAAATACTGTATTTTTTAAAACAAGCAAAAATTCCAGACACATGTTATGATAATAGGATAAAATGGGAAAGTCTAGTGAGAGTGGTTACAACAGAAGGCTCAATTGGCTCTTTATATAAAGAAAAAGCTGAAGTAATGAAGCCAAAAGAAGTGGCATTACTTTTTGAATATTCAGAAAGTAAACCTGGCATTTTTATTCTCAGTGCTCTGGTCCTTGGGCCCTAAAATATGTAAAATAAAAATCCCTAGGTTTGTTCTGCTTTGGCATTAAGAGCTCTCACATCAGTCTTCTCTGGGCTAAGTAGTTCTAATTCTGTTAACAATTTCTCATGTGAACTGAGTCCACCAATTAAAATGCTTCTCAGGCCCTTCTAAGAGATTATATACCAAATAAAGGAAAATAACATCTATGAAAAATTTATATGCGCCAGGTACCACTTTTGAAATTGTATATTTTAATACTCACAAAAGCCTTGTGCACATAAGGTGGGGATTATTTCCTTCATTTTACAGATGAGGAAAGTGATACCCAGAGACTTGTCCAAGGTCACAGGCAGGGCTAGAATTTGAATACAAGTCTATCTAAGGCCAAAGCCCACAGTACCCTTCAATGGCAGTGAGCAAAAGGTCCAATTACTCTCTCAGCCTCTGCTTATTTGGGATCTCCAGCATATTTTATGAAGGCCTGTGGTTCTTTGGGTAGATGCATTAGTTTCCTACCCATTTTCTCATAGTTTTGAGTGCTAGGAATCTGAAATCACACTGTTGTCAGGGTTAATTACTTATGAGGGCTGCAAGAGAGATTGTGCTGCCTGCCTTTCTCCTAGCTTCTAGTGGTTGCCAGCAACCCTTGCTATTTCTCGGCTTGTAGCTGTATCATTCCAGTCTGTGACTTCATTACCATGAAGCATTTTTCCCCTGTCTGTATGTTTTTCCCTCTTCCTATAAGGATAGCAATCATCTTAGATTTATGATTCACCCTAATTCAGGATAATGTCATCTTAACTAATTATATCTGCAAAGACCCTATTTCTATATAAGGTCACATTCTAAGGTTCTAGGACATGAATTTGGGGGAAAACTATTCAACCCAGTATAGTCAGGAAGAAAGCTAGCCTGCTGAAAGGCTGTTTTTCCAGCCTAGAAGTAAAATGCAAAAGTATGAAAAAGAACTAGTAATAAAGAAATAGGCAGATGATATGTCTGCTGGACCCATGAACTAGGATTGCTACTTTTTTTCCCTTTCTTTCTTCTTTTTTTTTTCTTGTTGCCCAGGCTGGAGTGCAATGGCACTATCTCGGCTCGCTGCAACCTCCACCTCTTGGGTTCAAGCTATTCTCCTGCCTCAGCCTCCCCAGTAGCTGAGATTACAGGCACCTGCCACTATACCTGGCTAATTTTTTTGTACTTTTTAGTAGAGATGGGGTTTTACCATGTTGGCCAGACTGGTCTACAACTCCTGACCTCAGGTGATCTGCCCACCAAAGTGTTGGGATTACAGGTATGAATCACTGCATTCGGCCTCCTCTTCTTCCTTTTTTTTTTGCCCATGGGTGCTACTAAAATGGATTGCTACTTTTTCTTATATACTTTCCATAGTCTTTTTCTAGTTCTAAGCTGGATCTCAGTCTCTAAACGTTCAACAAATTAATAGCAAAAAAAAGGAGGATACTGCAAAAATCCAACTTATTTTCCTTCTCTCACTATAGTTTGGAGTATCAAGAGGATTTTTTAAATTTTATATTTTTGTTAGAGACAGAGCCTCTCTATGTTGCCCAGGCTGGAGTGCAGTGGCTATTTACAAGCATGATTATAGCTCACCGTAACCTTGAACTCCTGGCCTCAAGCAATCCTCCTGCCTTGGCCTCCCAAAGTGCTGGAATTAAGGTGTGAGCCACTGCACCCAGGCAACTTTTTAAAACTAAGGATGTAATATTTGTGACACACCTATTATACTCCAAAAATGCTTTACTGTGTATAGTCTAGGAATTCTTGACCTGGAGTCCCAGGATAGTTGATTGATGGAATCACTGAAATTACATAAATGTTTATGGTATCCTTGGCACATAGTGGTGGTATAAAAATTTGTTGAGTGTGGAAATGAGTATTTTTAGGAGTGGTGATAGAGTTCTCAAAATTCTGAAAG
Source organism: Plecturocebus donacophilus (assembly GCA_004027715.1). Lineage (NCBI taxonomy): Eukaryota > Metazoa > Chordata > Mammalia > Primates > Pitheciidae > Plecturocebus > Plecturocebus donacophilus. The sequence continues at coordinate 39,193 of PVKP010018048.1, forward strand.
GGCTAGAGATCCCAAGAAGGGAAAACCTTACTGGCCTAGTCAGTTACTCTCCATCTTGAATTTATGTAGTTTAATAATCCCACAACCATTCTGCATTTGATTCTATTCATCTGTTCCATTTTCTTCTTAATCATACACTACTATGTCACAAGGGCAATAAGACAAGCATAAAGAAACCATGGATATTTAGAAAAAAGCTTGAAGGCAAGGATTGATAAAGGAGTAAGGATCATCCTTTTCACTGCCATTTAAAACTAACACTGAATGAGGGCTCTACAAAGCAGAAATGAGTTACTGAGAGTGGTTTGGAAGTCTGTGCTCGGGGGTGTTTAAGAAAAGGCATTTCCATTTGAAGGCAAGACATTGATCATAAGTTGGCAGTACAGAATATTTTCAGTACTCAATTCAGTTTAGCAGCACTAGGAATCTTACATACTTTTGGTCAGGGCTTAAAGAATTACTCATTGAAAGATGGTTCAAAGAAAAGAAATGAAAACAAGGACTATGAAGGGGCCACAAACAATTTTTGAAATGAAAGGGCTTTCTCCAAATGGCTAACCATGGGAATCACCAGTGAGCTCTTCACCTTTTACTTTTTCCTCACCTTTTCTATTTTATGTTGCAGGATTCCAATTTCATCTTCAAATTGGTTAATTCTCTTATCTCGTAGTTCTACTTCATTAGTTAAATGATACTTGACTTTTTGAAGCTTGATTTTGTGTTGGTGATGTTTCTCATTATAGTTTCTATATAAAAATAAATTTCAGTTTAGACACATCTGAACACAGTTAAAATTTATTTTGCTTCCTCAATATGCACCTTTCTTGGGTTTCTTCTTCTTCCTTAAGTCAGGGGCCTGGCACTAGATGTGGATATTTATCCTGCCTCACATCTTCTTGCCTTCCATGTCAGGGAATGGGCCAAGGATAACTCCCTACATAACAGCAGCTTTAACTACTGCCATGGACTCAAGTATCTGGCTTACCTTGGTCTTTTTTTTTTTGAGATGGAGTCTTGCTCTGTCGCCCAGGCTAGAGTGCAGTGGCACCATCTCGGCTCACTGCAACCTCTGTCCTCCAGGTTCAAGCAATTTTCCTGCCTCTGCCTCCCAAGTAGCTGGGACTACAGGCGCCCGCCACCACGCCCGGCAATTTTTGTATTTTTTTTTCTTCTTTTGAGATGGAGTCTTGCTCTGTCACCCAGGCTGGAGTGCAGTGGTGCCATCTCGGCTCACTGTAACCTCTGCCTTCCAGGTCCAAGCAATTCTCCCGCCTCAGCCTCTCAAGTAGCTTTGATTACAGGCATGTGCCACCATTCCAAGCTGATTTTTGTAGTTTTAGTAGAGATGGGGTTTCACCACATTGGCCAGACTGGTTCTGACCTCTGATGATCCACCTGCCTCGGTCTCCCAAAGTGCTGGAATTACAGATGTGAGCCATTGCACCCGGCCACTTTTCGTATTTTTAGTAGAGATGGGGTTTCACCATGTTGGCCAGGCTGGTCCTGAACTCCTGACCTCAGATGATTCACCTGCCTTGGACTCCCAAGGTGCTGGGATTATAGGTGTGAGCCACCGTGCCAGGCCTACCTTGGTCTTGAACTAATGGTTGTGGTATAACTTTAACAGCTAAAGTTATACCAGGAATTTAGGAAACTCCTTGATTTTTGATCCCTGACATCTAAATTCTGACTCCTACTTCACTAATTCAGTCATCAACTTAAAATTTCCTCATTCTTGGCTGTATCTTGGACAGTGATATACTCATTTCAATCTTATCTAATTTTCCTGATGACTGGGCCTGTTCTCAGTCCTTGCATTGAGTCTGGACCTATTCTTCTTCTTTTTATTGAGACAGGATCTCACTGTGTCACCCAGGCTGGAGTGCAGTGGTACAATCATGGCTTACTACATCCTCGACCTCCTGAGCTTAAGCAATCCTCCCACCTCAGCATCCCAGGTAGTGCACACCACCACACCTGGCTAATTCATTATTTATTTTTTATTTTTTGTAGAGATGGTGTCTCGCATGTTGCCCAGACTGGTCTTGAACGCTTTGCCTCAAGCTATCCTCCTACCTCAGCCTCCCAAAGTGCTGGGATTACAGACATGAGCCACCCAGTGAATCTGGACTTCTAACAGCCAATTCCATCTAGGTCACTGTTCAAGACTCTGATTGTTATATACATCTAAGTCATGGCCAAAAAGCGCATGAAACAATGCTTAACGTTACTAGCCATGAAGGAAATCAAGATCAAAAGCACAATGAGATACGGCTTCACACACACTAGGATGGCTAGAATAAAACGATGGATGATAAGTGCTGACAAGGATGGGAAGGAATGTACGATGTAGGCAGGAATGTAAAATAGTATAGTCTCTTTGGAAAACAGCCTGGCAGTTTTCCAGTTTTCTATGTTTAACCTCAAATGGTTAAACACAGAGTTGCCATTTGATTCAGCAATTCTACTCCCTAGGTATATATATTCAATATAAATGGGAAAACATATGTCCACACAAAAACTTATACACAAATGTTCATAGCAGCATTATTCATAACAGCCAAAAGATTTTTTTTTAATTTTATTTTTTGTTGCATTTTAGGTTTTGGAGTACATGTGAAGAACATGCAATGTTGTTGCATAGGTACACACATGGCAGTGTGATTTGTTGCCTTCCTCCCCTTCACCTATATCTGGCATTTCTCCCCATGCTATCTCTCCCCAACTCCCCACCCCCAACTGTCCCTCTCTTATTTCCCTCCAACAGACCCCAGTGTCTGATGCTCCCCTCCCTGTGTCCATGTGTTCTCATAGTTCAACGCCCACCTATAAGTGAGAACATGCGGTGTTTGGTTTTGTTTTCTTGTGTCAGTTTGCTGAGAATGATGGTTTCCAGGTTCATCCATGTCCCTACAAAGGACACAAACTCATCGTTTTTGATGGCTGCATAATATTCCATGGTGTATATGTGCCACATTTTCCCTGTCCAGTCTATCATTGATGGGCATTTGGGTTGGTTACAGGTCTTTGCTATTGTAAACTGTGCTGCAATGAACATTCGTGTGCATGTGTCCTTATAGTAGAACGATTTATAATCCTTTCAGCCAAAAGATTTAAACAACCTAGATTGCCATCAACTGATGAGTGGATAAACAAATAGGCTATATCTAGCCAGGGGTGGTGGCTCATGCCTGTAATCCCAGCACTTTGGGAGGCTGAGGTGGGTGGATCACCTGAGGTAAGGAGTTCAAGACCAGCCTGGCCAACATGACGAAATCCTGTCTCTACTAAAAGTACAAAAATTTGCTGGGCATGGCGGTGGGTGCCTGTAATCCCAGCTACTCGGGAGGCTGAGGCAGAAGAATCGCTTGAATCCAGGAGGTGGAGGATGCAGTGAGCCAAGATTGGGCCACTGCACTCCAGCCTGGCAACAGAGTGAGGCTCCATCTCAAAAAACAAACAAACAAACAAGCAAATAAACCAAATAGGGCATATCCATACAATGTGCTATCATTCAGTCATAAAAAGAAAGGAAATACTGATACATGCTACAACATGAACCTTGAAAGCATTATTCTAACTAAAACAAGCCAGGCACAACAGACCAAATATTTTATGATTCCATTTACATGAAATGTCAGTAACAGGCAAATTTAGAGTGAAAGAAAGTAGATTAGTTGTTGCCTTGGTCTGGTGGTGGGAAGGGAACTGGGGATAGGGTGATAGCAAAAGAATACGGGGTTTCTTTTAGGATGGTAAAATGTTCTAATGTTACTGTGGTAACAATAAAAAAATGGACAAAAGCCATTAAACTACATACTTTAAATGAGCGCACTGTATAATATTTGAATTATATCTCAATAAAGCTGTTTAAAAAAACCAAACAAATAAAAATCTAAGTTACTATTTCAAGCTACTATAACAGTTATGCAGAGTAAACAAGAAAATAGATTAAAGCATCCAAACTACCACTAGGCAAACCTGTTGAAGCATGACTGTCATACAAACAAAAAGAAGATTGTTCTTTAAAATTACGGAGAAGCTACTCAGGGGGCTGAGGCAGGAGAATTGCTTGAACCTGGTAGGTGGAGGGTGCAGTGAGCCAAGACCATGCCGTTTTGTACTCTAGCATGAGTGACAGAGTGAGACTCCATCTTGAATAAATAAATAAATAAATAAATAAATAACATAGGCTATACATTGATTGGCTATACATTGTTCTTTTTTTTTTTTTTTCCCAAACATTCTTGTTCTGTTGCTCAGGCTGAAGTGCAGTGCATGATCTCAGCTCACTGCAACCTTTGCCTCCTGCCTCCCAGGTTCAAGCAATTCTGGTGCTTTAGTCTCCTGAGTAGCTGGGATTAGAGGTGTTCACGACCACACCTGGCTAATTTTTGTGTTTTTAGTAGAGATGTGGTTTCGCCATGTTGGCCAGGCTGGTCTCGAACTCCTGGCCTCAAGTGATCTGTCCGCCTCTGCCTCCCAAAGTGCCGGAACTACAGGTGTAAGCCAACATGCCTGGCCAGCTATACATTATTCTTTGTATCACAAATTTCAAGAACAGAAAATAATGAGTGAGGCAGCTAGTCAGAAAGGAAATGACTTTAAACAATCGCATTATAGACCAAATGGACCTAATGGATACAGAACATTTCATCCAATGGCTGCAGAATAACTTCTTTTCCCCAGTACATGTATCATTCTCAAAGATAAACCATCAGGTCACAAAACAAGTATTAAAACATTCAAAAAACTGAAATAATATCAAGCATCTTCTCTGACCACAATGGATTAAAACTATAAATAAATAACAAGAGGAATTTTGGAAACTATACAAATACATGGAAATTAAACAACATGCTCCTGAATGACCAGTGGCCCAATGAAAAAATTAAGAAAGAAATTGAAAAATTTCTTGAAACAAATTATAATGGAAACACAACATACCAAAATCTATGGAATATAGCCAAAGCAGTAGCAAGAGAGAAGTTTATAGCTGTAAGTGCCTACATCAAAAAAAGAAAAACTGCAAATAATCTAATGATGCACCTTAAAGAACTAGAGAAACCAGAGCAAATCAAATCCCAGTTAGTAGAAGAATGCATAAAGATCAGAGCAGAAATAAATGAAATTGAAATAAAGAAAACAATACAAAAAAAAATCAATGAAACAAAAAGTTGGCTTTTTGAAAAGTTAAACAAAATCAACAAACTTTTAGCAGGGCTAAGAAAAGGAGAGGATCCAAATAAATAAAATCAGAGACAAAAATGAGATACTACAACTAATACCACAGAAATTCAAAGGATCATTAGTGGCTATTATGAGCAACTATATGCCAGTAAATTGGAAAATCTAGAAGAAATGAACAAACTTCAAAACACATACAACATATCAAAGATTGAACCATGAAGAAATCTGAAACCTGAACAGACCAATAACAAATAATGAGATCGAAGCCATACAAAAAGTCTCCCAGTGGAGAGAGATCCAAGATGGCGGATCACTAGCAGCTCAGGATTGCAGCTCCCAGTAAAAGCGCAGAGAGCCAGCGGACGCCACACTTACCGATAAATTTTTGCTGCCCACGGACCAGGACATTCCCAGTGGAGGAGCCCCACGGGTCGCTAGCGTGATACTTTCGGCTGGCGCGGCTTTTTTGCCGGCGCCTCGGCTCGGCGGCTCTTGGTGCGGAGTAAACGGGACTGAGTCTCCTTTTGGATGATGTTTGGCGCTCTGGGAAGTCAGAGCAGTCCATCCAGCTGA
>PVKP010018049.1:8063-45050 GCA_004027715.1 Plecturocebus donacophilus
ACCACATAACTGGAAGTAAATCACTCCCCAGCAATTGCATAGCATTTCACAGGTTTAAATAAAATATTGGTTGGCTGCTTATTTGTTATTTTCATCCTCTATTCCTTCCTGTCTCCATTGTTAAACACAATTATTGGCATAAAAGAGGTTTTTAATCCCCATTTTTAGACTGTATTCTAGCCTGGGCAATAAAACAAGACTCCTATTCTCTCTCCCTCTTTCTCTTCCTCTTTCTTTCTCTCTTTCATTCTTTTTTTTCTTTCTTTTGCTGTTTCTTTCTTTCTCCTTTTCTAAAACCTCTTCCTCTTTCTCTTTCATTCTTTAAAAAAAAAAAAACACACACACACACAAAAAAAGAGAACATCAAAGCTAGTTGCAGCGAATCCACAGCGGATTTGCAACATACACACTAATCATTAGTGAACAACTTGTTTTATTTCAGGAATATATATATATAAGGACCACAAAGAGCAGGAAAGAGTATTAGCAACTCTGCTGAAACCCTCCTGATGGCTCCTTGCCATCATCAGTACTTGTCTCCAAAGAAAACACCTTTCCGAATTCTCTTTCCACAGATTGATTTTTGCTGTATGTAATTGTTTGCGTCTGACTTTCTTCGTTCAGTAATATGATTTTGATATTTGTCCATGTTGTTGTGGGTAGTAGTTAATTCATTTTCATTGCTGTGTAATTCTCCATTGTATGAATATAGCACCATTTTATACCCATTCTACTTTTGTTGAAATTGGAGTTGTCAGCAATTTGGAGCTAATACAATAGTGTTGCTGTAACATCATTGTACATATCCTTGGATACACATCTGTACACATTTCAACTAGTTACATCCTTAGGAATGGCCATGTGTCCTGTGTTGTACACATGCTCTGCATTAATTGTTACTGTCATCAGGTTCCAAAGTAACTATACTAATGTATACTTCATACAGCAAAGGATGACACCTTTTTCTACTTCAAATTCTTGCCAATACTTATCTATTATGATATAGTTTGGGTATTTGTCATCACAAAATCTTATGTTGAATTGTAATCTCCAAGGCTGGAGGTGGGGTCTGGTGGGAGGTGTTTGGATTAAGGGGGCAGATCCCTCATAGCTTGGTGCTGACTTCATGATGGTGGGTGAGTTCTAATGAGATCTGGTCATTTAAAAGTGTGTGGCACCTACCCCCTTCTCTTTTCTCTTGCTCTATATGACACGCCTGCTCCCCTTTCATCTTGTGCCATGATTGTAAGCTTCCCATGGCCTCCCCAGAAGCTGAGCAATGTGAGTCCCATGCTTTTACAGCTGCAGACTTATGAGACAATTACACCTCTTCTTTCCCTTTAAAAAATTTCAGATATTTTTTGTAGCAATACAAGAATAACTTAACACATATTTTTTGTCACTTTACCATTTGCAGGATTATGTGGTGCTATCTTATTGTGGCTGTTACTTGTTCATCCTGGTGACTAATGAGTTTGCTCACATTTTAATATGTTGATTAGCTGTTTGATAACCTCCTTTGTGAAGTGTCTGTTCCAGTCTTTTGCTCATATTTAATTTGGATGTTCCAAATTGCCTTCTCTTACCGATCTGAGCTCATTATTTACTATGGAGCTAAAGTCTTTGTCAAAAATATGTAGTCCCTATGTCTCCTTCTGCACTATAGCTTGTCTTGCCTTTCCATTCTCTTGATACCATTTTCTGACTAAAAAACGTTCTTAATGTTAAGTAATCTAATTTAACATTATTTTCTTTATGATTATTGCTTATTGTGGATCTGCTCCATAATCACAAAAACATCATTTTATATTATCTTCTAGAACTTTTATTATATTATCATTCACATTTAAACCTGAACATCATTTGTAATTGATTTTGTTAATGGTATGAACTGAGGTTTCACTGTTCTCTTTTATTAAAATGATCATATGATGTATCATTTATTTAGGGACAATAAAGAAAATCAAATTAATTTTCAAGTTTAAACTAATTTTCTAGTATTGTTATAATCTTTAACTACAAATGTTTTATTTTTGTATGTGTTATATTCTTTTTTTATTCATTGCTGGTATAATTTTATAATATTCTGTATAGTGCTTTTATTCCTGTGTTCATTAGATAGATTATCTTGAAATGTTTTCCTTGTAATAACCTTGTGAGGTCCTGATATTAAGATTATTGGGACTTAGAAAATGAGTTGTAAAGTGTTTCTTCTTTTTTTCTTCTCTAGAGAAGTGAGTTTCAGATTGATGCTGTTTCTTCAAATGCCTGGAACAAAAGATTGACTCTGATGATTGAGCTCACATTTCTATGCTTTTCCTCTGAGATACTGGTCTCTCAAGTTTTAGCTTTCTTGGTAGCTCTATGATGTTTTCCAACAGATGTGCTTTGCATTTTAGCTAGCATTTATCCTTTTTTTTGGTAGAAGACTGGTTTGCTATAAGCTAATCTGTTAAAAAGTGGCTCTATGCTACTTATTTACAAACTTTCATCAACATACAGTCTCTTCAAAAGATTAAAAATACTTTCACCTAGAACCAACTCACAAAAATACAATTTTTTCAGATCACATGCATGACCAGATCTACATGCCTAATCTCATTCCCACATCTAAGCTATACAATAAGTGTGTTAAGATAAAAGTGGGATATTGGTTGTGTGCAAAATCTAACAATTGAATCTAACAGTGGGATCTAACAGGTATTAGTAGCTAAATAGCATTGAAAAGAAATGTCTTGCAGTAAGTTGAGGGTGTTGACAGCAGTTTCATAGTACCCTATGCCCTCCACCAAATAAACAAAACCAAAACACTTTCATAAACTTTGACCAATGCTGTCAATAGGCAAAGAAAGCAGCTCATGACATTGGATTGATAGTTCAAAGTTACAATTTGGTACACTGGAAACAACCTCCATCCAAATAATATCTCCTTTGCTTATAGAGCCAAGACATTCCTAGATTTAAATCCCACATCTACTTTTTAAAATTTGCCCGACTTTTGAAATGACACGTGACTTCTATGCACATTTTATTATTAATAAATAGGTTAGTCTCCTACAACTCATTCCCATATAATTGCTGAAATGATTTTAATAGATCCTAGTCGAATCTCACCACTATTTGTGAAAACTTCCAATGGATTTCCGTCATTTTTAGATTAAAATGCAATTTATTTTACCAATGAATGTCTTACTTAGGCCAATTAAACTTCTTCTTCATCCCAGGGCTCTTCTTTAGTAGTCTTTTATGGTTTCCACAGCCAGCACCTTTTCCAGTGCTGATCCTTTTGCTGGAATCATTATTTCCCCAGATTGTCACATGGGGGCTGCCAGCTTCTCACAGTTGACTGTGATAATAAATAGTTTGGTATTTTGTTATTTCAAAAGTATCTTACCGGGGTGCACCTAATGTTTTAATCTGAGTTCCAGTAGCTTGATCACACTCACAGCTGGAGATCCCTGGTGAAAAAACTGAAGCTTGGCCTATTTCCAAGCAGGCTGGGAAAGGAGAGCTCACTCAGTGATGGAGGACACTCACACTTAGCCTGCAAGTTACTTTTCCAGGGAGCTGGCATCAACCAAGGCAGCCTCCAGCTGGTTTGTTGCCATTATTGTGTGATGGGTCCTGCCTTGTAGGAAATAGAAGGTGCAATGAATCTAGTTATTTATTCGTAGAGGAAGATAGATGATGCTCTTGGAAATTTGGGACATTCATGCATGCTAAGAATAATACAGAAATAATGAGACTGATTGTATGTGTGTGTGTGCACATGTGTGTTTGTGGGCTGGTGGGGAGTTCCCAATGATAATTAAGAGACTGGAGATGATGTCAAAAGTGAGTTGTTGAAAACAGAGCAGTAAGAGGTAGCAGTTTCTCAGAGGCAAGTTTGCGACCTATGTGGGCTTTGGGATGGACAGATGTAAGATCAACCACTTATTAGCAATGCAACTTTGGATATATTGTGATGAAATAAAATATATGCAAAGCACTCAGTACTATTTCAGGCATATAGTGGGCACTTATTAGTGCAAGCTATTGTTATTAGAACCAGTTCTACCTTTGTTATAATTGTGCATAATTTCACAAATGGAGACATTTATGATAGCAAATACCTTTTGAATTTACCTTCTAAATTCTTGGGCATCCCATCTGCTTACTGCTAATAAGCCCCCTTGGATTCTCAGAGACCAGAACAGGTTTGGAAAGATTCAACAGTAGAAGTGCTATTGGTTTCCTGTGCTATTTACAGGTACCTGATCCACTCTTAACTCATGCATCCAAGGGCACTAGGAGAATTAAATAGAGCTCAGATATAGATCAGAATCCTATTAGGCATTATTGATGCTTTGTCTTCATTGACCTCTTCATTCATTCACATGTTAAAATCTTTATTTAGGAGGAACAGATAATTTCACTGAAACAAAAACACCTGATGACAATATGCATTATGGTTTTTAATAAATTAAGTTCTGGATGCCACAAAATCATGCAGAATCTGTATGTATGTTTATACACCTATGTCAATGTCTACTAGGTATTTATATACATATATCGATATGCATAAATATATATATATATATAGTACTTTATACGTATATGTGTTTGTATGTGCCTGTACAGGTGGATTTCAATGTAGGCACATATAGGTGTGTCTCAGTGTGTGTGCATTCAAATAAATATGTTTATATGTATCTTGAAAATATCTCTAAAATGCAGTGAAGATTACTATCTTTCTGAGTGACTTAATGATGTACAAAAAACAGCACAAGACTTGAGTAACAAGAATTGAAATTTGAGTTCTTCAACCCCTTTCTGTGATCTTTAGATTTATCATGTTATGCTTAACCTTTTTGACCCTCATACATAAATCTGAATCATCAGATTACTTTGAATCTGAAATCAGATGACCTATCAGAACCTTTGCCTGGCACACAGTAGACACTGAGAAGTGATACATCTTTTCTTCCCTTCCTCACTTTTCTTCTTTTCTTTAGAAAACAGTTACTTCAAGGTCACATGATTTTATTGACATCCAAAATATATATACAATTAATTTTTAACTTAGGCCGTGGAGGCCCCTCTTAAATTACATCCTGGCTGATAAAATGCCATCATTTCTCTATTCGTGCATGATCATGACTGGGAGAATGAAGAGGATGTGATATTTATCTTCAGAGGACAAGATACTTTTCACAGAACTATCTAGAAAGACTAACGGGCATCTGGGATACTAAGATGAGAATTAAAGTAGAATGAAAGGTACCTTGCAATTTATTATAGAATTCAACTATGTGTTCATCCAGGTTGCCAACAAAACAGATACCAAAACAGAATTAAATAGGCAAGAAATTAATAAGAAAAGAAGTGCTGGTGAAAGAAAATGGGAAGGGTGCAGGAGAGCGGTGCAGTTCTGATGAATGTTAGCCAAGGCCACTGGGATGTTCTTGAGCCAGAACCATCAAGAGCCCATGTGTCCTAGGAACAGGAAGAGCAAACAGCCTTGGTACAAATGCTGCAGTGGATTTCAAAGCACAGAAGTTGTCATCCAGCAATACAGGATCTGTGAAAAGCATTGTCATGTGACCATAGGCAGGTGAGAAAGAAGGAAGGTATGTGCATTTGCCATGATAGAAGCTTTGATAGGCAAAGTCAAAATTCTTAGCTCCTAACTTTCTCCTCTAATTAACAATACCTTATCACTAAGTATATATGGTTTGTAGAATCTGTGAAACCATAAATTAATTCAGAAGTTGCTGTTAAGGAGAAAAATTAGAGGAGAATTAGAAATACAATTTATTGCAGCCATCAAGTGCAGTAGGATTTGAAAGGATACAGTTCAGTGTGTGGATAAAAGCAGGTATTTTCAGAGTTATAGGAAATAGACTTGAAACTTAGCTCTACTATTTGGCGATGTGACCCCGAAACAGTGACAAAGTGACTGAGTTTCTAAATCTTTATAGGTTGGGGATCATGATATCTACTTCAACAGGACTTTTAAAGGCTAAAATTAGGTGTTTTAATAATCATCATTCCATCTGGCATGAGATAGCATCTCATTGTGGTTTTGATTTACATTTCTCTAATGATCAGTGATGTTAAGCTTTTTTTTCATATGTTTGTTGGCTGCATGAATGCCTTCTTTTGAGAAGTGTTTGCTCACGTCTTTATTCACTTTTTAATGGGGTTGTTTTTCTCGAAAATTTGTTTACATTCCTCATAGACTCTGGACATTAGACCTTTGTCAGATGGATAGATTGCAAAAATTTTCTCCCATTCTGTAGGTTATCTGTTCACTCTGATGATTGTTTCATTTGTTAGGCAGAAGCTCTTTAGTTTAATTAGACCCCATTTGTCAATTTTTACTTTTGTTCCTATTATTTTTGGTGTTTTCATCATGAAATCTTTGCTCTTGCCTATTTCCTGAATGGTATTGCCTAGGTTTGTCTTCTAGGGTTTTTATAGTTTGGGTTTTACATTTAAATCTTTAATCTATCTTGAGTTAATTTTTGTATAAGGTATAAGAAAGTGGTTCAGTTTCAGTTTTCTGCATATGGCCAGCCAGTTCTTCTAGCACCATTTATTAAGTAGGGAATCCTCTTCCAGTTGCTTATTTTTGTCAGGTTTGTCAAATATCAGATGGTTGTAGTTATACAGTCTTATTTCTGAGTTCTCTAGTCTGTTCCATTGATCTACACATCTGTTATTGTACCTGTACTATGCTGTTTTGGTTACTGTCACAGATGCTGGCTATTGGTGGAAAGGTAAATTAGTTCAGCCACTGTGGAAGACAATATGGTGATTCCTCAAAGATCTAGAAACAGAAATACCATTTAACCCAACAATCTCATTACTGGGTATATACCCAACATTGCATGCATATGTTTATTGCAGCAGTATTCACAATAGCAAAGAGATGGAATGAACCCAAATGCCTATCAGTGATAGACAGGATAAAGTAAATGTGGTACATATATACCACGGGATACTATGCAGACAAAAAGAATGAGATCATGACTTTTGCAGTGAAATGGATGGAGCTGGAAGCCATTTTCCTCAGCAAACTAATGCAGGAACAGAAAAGCAAACATCACAAATTCTCACTTATAAGTGAAAGCTGAACAATGAGAACACATGAACACATTGTGGGGGCGGGGAACAACAAACACACACTGGGGCCTATTGGGAGATGGTGGGGGAAGACCATGAGGAAGAATAGTGAATGGATGCTGGACTTAATTCCTAGGTGATGGGTTGATATCTGCAGCAAACCACCATGGCCCACATTTACCTGTGTGCTAAACTTGCACATCCTGCACAGGTGTACGCCAGAACTTAAAGTTGAAGAGAAAAAAAGAGTTAAATTAGGCCTAAATGCCAGGACATTAGCATTTATTGATGGTTTAGTATATGGTAGGCACTGTCCTATGCCCTTTGTAGTAGTTTATCAAGTCCTACTAGAAAACATGAAATAGGATGTATTATGGTTCTTAACAATTCTTTTTTTAAAAAAAATAACGCATGTAACAGATGAGGGAATAGAGGCATAGAAAGATTGAGCACCTAACTGATTCTCATTTTTGTAAGTGTCAGAATCAGAATTAAGTTCTGCTAGTCTCCCTGTAGTCTTTTTTTAACACTATACTATACTCTCCTGCCTCTCAAATACATCTGGATAGAGGAAGTGCCCTGATTTCTACATTACTGCATGATCATGACCCCAGAGCAGGATTAAGAAGATGTAATAGTTACCTCCCAAGGAGGAGCTAGTTTTAACAGCATAATGTATGTTTTCCCCAAGAATCTATTTGGAAACTTGAACTAGATCAGTATGATGCTCTGCATCTTCTGTAACTCTAGAAATCAAGTATTAGATTGTAGCAAGCATTATAACCATTACCAGATAACCAAGAATTACTCTACTATGAGAGTATCTTGTAGAAGTTATTTCAGAAATGTCTGTTATTGCCTTAATCTGACGTCTTTAGGATTAATGTCCAGTTGAGATATTTTAGGTTGCTCAGTGGCATAACGTAATTATTTGGGCAGCAGAGGCCTCTTCAGAATCTTAAAATATGTATCATGCAGGCAGTTTCCTACTCAGTTGATACATCTTAACTCCTCTCTTGGACAAGTGAACAACTGGAACCCTAAAATCTAAACTGGAGTTTTCATGCTGACACAATAGAGGGAGACAGAGTGAAGTAGGGCCTTCAACTTCAAACTGTGGAACTCAGGTCATTTCTCATGTCTTGAGATTTGTACATCACTTGTGGTCCCACCTAAAGGTGAGAAGGAAGAGGTTAAGGGTGCAAGTAGTTTCTGACAGTATGAACTGGTCTTGGATGGAGACAGATTGTCAGTGACTATAAATAGTCCCGGGAGAGTGTCATGAGTGCAGGAGTGAGCAGTCCAGATGTTCACCCACAAATCCTCTGGGGTTGACACCTGATGTATACTGCACACACTTAGGGATAGCTGGTGTTTTGGCTGCTGTCTTTTCACATCAGTGATCAGTCACAGGTCACAGAGAGAGCAGTCACCTCTTAGCTCTCCCACTCCCAGGTAGTTTATTTGGAGAGTTATTTGTCTCATGAAGCTCCGTGGAGCCCAGGAGCTGTCAGTCTATTAAAGCAAGGGAAAGAGAATTAGTAATACCTCCTTATTTTCAAGGTGCAATAACCTTCCCTATAAATATACCCAAGTCCTGTTGTTAATCTTTAGCCTATGTGGGAAGCAACTGCTGTTATTGGTGCTGCATTGAGAGTAGGCCATTTTATTACTTTGGAAGCCATAAAATACCTCTCTGGCTAGAAGGGAAGCTAATTCCCCTAGACCATTTGGGTAGATGCATTGATGCCTTCAGCCCTGTGACTAGTTTGGAATGCAGAATGTTGATCAAAAGGAGGCAAGTACATTTCTAAATAATTAGGTTTGAAATGTGTCATAATAAAAAAGGTGCATCTAGGAGGTCTATAGAAGTAAGCTTAAGTAAGTAAGGTAGTCTTTCCTGAATGATCTCCATAAAGCCAGCATTTTGCAGGACTTCCATAAAAACAACCAAAATTGTTCCAAGGTCAAAATGTTTATGGACATATATTGAGCAGGTTTAAACCACTCCAAAGTGTCTGGGTCTTACTGTGAATCTGTAGGAGATATGTATATATATATATATATAGTATGAAATGTTTACTAAATATATTTAGTCATGGAAAACCCTTCTCGTTTTGAGAAGGGCACCAAATAACATGTTTTGCTCTGTGTGCTATTTAGAAAACAGCTCAAGATATGTTCTTCTGTATTAAAATAAATTATCGAAACTTTTGTACCTATTGTGGTAATTTGGGTCCTAAAGGAGGAGCTATCTGCAAATTACTTTATATCAGATATAAATTTTCAATAGCTAAATCAGACTCCCTCCTACCTCTAATGTGCACATGGGTAAACAAAGTATTTAGTTTGTGGAAGAGGGATGATTTTTCCTCAAATCAAAAAGCTACTTAATTATTCATAAGGTGAATGTCCACCAGTTGATCTGCATGAGTATTGTGTGTTCTCCTATTACTGGGATTTATTTTCCTGTATTATACCAGGCATTTTGAGCCACATCCCCAATCATCTTTCAATAAGTGACTTTTCTGGATATAAATTAAAATGCCTTTAATCATGAGAAAGGAAGAAAAAGGCAGGGAAAGGATGATAGCCTGGCCATCTGGTTATGTTGGTCTATGTGATTATTCATAAGACGACTCAAATAAGCAGATGCCATGGATAGTAATTAAACCTTTCTTCTGTTCTCACTGGAATGTAGAAACAGTGTTTCTATTGATGACAAAGAATCCTTGTCACATATTCAAGGGTACTCACAAAAGGGATACATAATAACCCTGTTAATCATGAGAGAACAAGAACATTTTTGGCAGCAGCATTTTCTCAAGGTGACCACGATTTCTTTACACAGAGCACCAACTCACCTTATGAAACACTCGTCAGACCTCAAATAGTGCATCCACTTGCTGGCTCTCCCAGGTTTTTAGCAATTAGCTAGCATGTCCCTTGCGTCTGAAGATTTTTTTTTTTTTTTTGTCTCTTCAGATGACTCTGTGGTCTGAGATAGTGATATCTACCCTTAAAGGGTGCTCGGTCTGTGATCGTAAAGCTTTGTGAAGTTGCAGAAGCTGCCTTTGCTGGAAAAAATAGTGTTTTTTGCCTGAATGGATAATATAGAAAAGCTGATAGCCTCCTTATGGCCTTATGGTTTTCACTGCTTTGTTTCTTTCTCATTTCCCAAGAAAGACAGATCACAAGAGAAAAGTTTGCTTCCTGGGACACATGTTGATGACACATGTGCAAATCACTTTCCACACAGCCTTCTCTGTGTAGCCAGGGCACCACCAGCAAGCACAGCCAGAGTCCCAGAATTTGCATGGTTCCAGGTGGGATTCTAGTAAAAGGGAAAAGAGATACCATAGTATCAAGAGGTTGGGAACTACTGAACCACCACCTGTCTTATATTCCTAGACCCTCCTAATTTTCAGGCCCCATTTAAAAAAATGTATTTTCTGAATGGTCTCTCATTGGAGTTTATATAGGATTCATTCAACAATTATTTCTTCATAACCCACTAGGCCCTGAAGATACAGAAGTGAACAAAGCAAAACAACCCCCATCTCTATCCCTGGATCCATGAATAGGTACAGGTAGTTGCTTCATAAATGCCATTACATAATACTTATTGAGTGTTTAAAGTGAATCAGATGTCATTCTCATTGTGTTTTATACCTGTTCATAAATGTCATTCCCACCCTGTGAGCTGGAACTATTGTGAGTCCCACTTTAC
The DNA here is from genome assembly GCA_004027715.1 of Plecturocebus donacophilus. Taxonomy (NCBI): domain Eukaryota; kingdom Metazoa; phylum Chordata; class Mammalia; order Primates; family Pitheciidae; genus Plecturocebus; species Plecturocebus donacophilus. Next base: position 18,901 of record PVKP010018049.1, read on the forward strand.
AGAAGAAAATTTAGAAACAAATTGCCTGTGATAATATAGCTAGCAAGTAGGAGAACCTAGATTTGAATCCAAGAAATTCGACCCCAGAGCCCACCACCCAACTAATATACTTATTTCTGACTTATACTGAGTCTCCCACCACTACCACCAGACCTATTATGGAGATGGGGTCATACAGATGTGTCTGATATTCCACTATTATAGCTTTATTTCCTGAATCTATTTTCCCCTATGTCTACTGTACATTGTAATTGGAATGATTCTTAGAAAACATGTATTCTCCTTGGGATTTTCTTTATAAAAAAATTAAAAATGGCTTCTGTGGACATGCATGGTGGCTCAGGCTGTAATCCTAGTACTTCGGGAGGCTGAGGTGGGCAGATCACTTGAGAGCAGGAGTTTGAGACCAGCCTGGCCAACATGGTGAAACCCCATATCTACTAAAAATACAAAAATGAATTGGGCATGGTAGCGGTCCTGTAATCCCAGCTACTTCAGAGGCGGAAGCATAAGAATTGTTTGAACCCATGAGGCAGAGGTTGCAGTGAGCAGAGACCGTGCCATTGCCCTCCAGCCTGGGCAACAAGAGGGAAACTCGGTCTCAAAAAAAATAAAAGGCTCCTGTGGAGGTACAAGTGATAGTAATTCTAATCATAGTAAATGGGATTACATATACCTGATTTTAGTTCCCATGTCACCATATTAAGTAGTATATCAGCTGACTAGGACTGCCATATAACAAAACACCACAAACTGGGTGACTTAAACAACTGAAATGTATTTTCTCCCAGGTGTAGAGACTGGAAATCCAAGAGCAAGGATTAGGCAGGGTTTTTCCTGGGGCCTCTCTTCTTGGCTTGCAGATGGCCACCTTTTCACTGTGTCCCCACGTGGTCTTTTCTCCATGCGTGCATATCCCTCATGCTTCTTTGTGGTTAAACTCCATACTCCAAATTCCCTCTTCTTATCAGGAGACCAGTCAGAATAGACTCAGGCCCATCTTAACAAACTCGTTTTAACTTAATCACCCCTTTAAAGATCCCCTCTCCAAATGCAGTCACATGCTGAGGCATTGGGGTTAGGACTTCAGCACATAGCAAGTAGTAAGCAAGCTACTTAATGTTTAACTCACAGTTTTCAAATCATAAAATGAAAGTAGCCACAGCACTTACATTTTGGGGACATTTAATGTGATAATGTAAGTTATGAGGCTTAAATAAGATCATTCTGTCTCAGGCTAACTTACTGAATGAACAACTGCATGCTTTTTGCTTTTGTTTGAAAAGCTGCTTTGTTCTTATCTATTGGGTTTCAGCTTAGATAATCACTCCGATAATTTCTTCAGAGTACTTTCAAAACCGGAACTTACTATTTTTGTTTACTTGTGTATTATTTCTGTCATGCCACTAGAATTTAAGCTCCATCACAGAAGGAACTCTATCTGTCCAACTCACTGTCCTACCAAACATCCTAAAATGGAGGATGACATATATACAGAGTGCACAACAAATATTTGTGAGATTAATGCATGCAAAACATGTTTTAAAACCTAATTACATTTAGCTTTTCTTTTTTTTTTCCCAGTGGGGCTTTCATTGGACCTACTGAAGATCTTTTTCTTTTACCCATTCTGCTACTCCAGCGGACTGAATTTCCTGTTTCTGAGCAGCAGTTTGGTCCTTTCCCATTTAGACTGCTACTTTGATGGTGAAATTTCTCTCCTAAGGGGACGTCTTCATCACAGCCTCAGGCAGGAAGTACACAGCCCTCCTGGTGCCCAGCACCAGCCTAGGAGTTTCACCGCATTCACTCCTAGCTTTTTTCTTATTCCTATCTGGCTATTTTGTTTAAAGTTAAATATGTTTCAAACAATACTATTAATACATTGTACCATTTTCTCTCTTAACATGAAATAATTTATCAAGACTCTCAAACTTAATATCTAGCTGAGGGTACACTTCAAAGGAGAGGAGATAGAGAATGTGCAGACATGGACTCTGGGCGCATGAATGGAATGGAGACTCATAGGCAAGAAATATGAAAGACAGTGCATTTCTATTTCTGGTTGTCTTCTGAAAATTGAAAATATGCCTTTTGCTTTCTCATCCCCAGTTGTAACAAGGCATTTTGACATTGAATTTTTTAAATCTTTTTCTCCAACTATATTGGTTTCCCTGTGGCCTCTGGCCCAGAAAGAACACTACTTTCTGCTCAATGACTCAAAGAGAAATTCTGGATCCTTCTGAGAAGTTTCCTTTCCTTTCTCTGCTTTAATCAGTTGATCACCAGGCTATGTCTCTTCTGTTCATCTCACTCTACAAATGCTGATTTGGATAAGAAATTCTCATTTGGATGACTACATGAGTGACAGATCCCTACAAGCATCTGCCCTCTCATATCAATCTTTTACAAAGCCATAATAAATTCCACACTCAGATGGCACTCATGACCATACAGGGACCTCTGCCTACTGCCTTCTCCATCTTCTCATTTTTCACATTGTTTCATAATAGTATGGATAACTCATCCCTCACTGTCATCATGAGTAATATTCCTTAACCTTTAATTTTGGAATAACTTTAGATTTCCAGAATGTTGCAAAAATTGCACAGTTTTCATATACTCCTCACCTAGTTGCCCCTATTTTTAACATCTTACATTATTACAGAACAGTGATCACAACTAAGGAAACAAGATTGTTACCTTCCAATTACATTCCTATTAACTAAGCTATAAGTCCAGATTTATTTGTAAATTGCTAGTTTTAACCTAATGTCCTTCTATCCTGTTCCAGGATCCCATCTAGAACACCATGTTACATTCAGTTGTCGTGTTCTCCTTGGCCTCTCTGGACAGTGGTAGTTTCTCAGGCTTTTCTTGCTTTTAATGACCTTGCCAGTTTTGAGCAGTGGTTATTTTATGGAATGCCCCTCAATTTGAATCTGTCTGGTGTTTTTCCACAGGGTTAGACTTAGGTTGCGGATTTTGAGGAGGAAGACTGCAAAGGTCAACTATCATTCTCATTGCATCATATCAAGGACATACACTATCAATGTGGCTTAAAGTGAATTAAAACTGAATCATTGGGCTGAAACAGTGTTTCTAGGTCTCTTCACTACAAAGTAAGCCCTAGTGCCTACCTTTCTAAACACTATTCTCTGAAAGAGCAGCCTGCACTCAGTGAGGGTAGGAAAGAGAATGTTAAGCCCCACATCTTGGAGAGGGAGAATCTACAAAAATTATTTGGCATCTTCTGTTTGTGAGCTGTGTCTTCTACCTCCATTCATTTATTTCATTCAATCAATAATTTCTATAAGTATTAATACATATTAATTTAATTTGTTGAGTTCTAACCCACTGCTACATTATTTTGGTTCTAAATTGTGTCAGCTGTGGCCATTGGGAGCTCTTACAGGTTAGTCTCTTTGATCCTTTAGTTCTGAGCACTTCTTTAACTTTCTGGCACTACCAGTTGCTCATGAGGTTCTTGTATATTCTCACCTCTTCTCTAAAACCCAAAACACTCTGGTTTCTTTTATTAAAGAATGGCATCAGAAATCCAGATCTGGCCAGGCACATGCTCTTACTACCTACCATTGCTTCTAAACTCTTTCACTGGACAGCTATAAAATATATGTATGTATACTAATCTGCATATATACACACATATATAATTATTTTAATATCTATCCTTGTATGGCTATATTAAATGTTTAAGCATGAGTCCATATTGTGTCACAGAGTCTAATCCTATACCTGATGATTCCTAGACATTTTTCCCTTGCTTGTCTGTAACTTTCGTCTCCAGCAGCGAGAAACATCACTCGCGCCATCCACCATTCATTTACTTATTTGTTCAACCCCAGTATGTTTGTAAAGCAGTTTTAGAATTTTTAACTCATAACTCATACCCCTGAGAGACATAACTTTACCAACTAGAGTATTGTGTTTATGTGCACATCCATCATTGTCTCTTTAGCCTTACAGTTTTCAGTTAAAAAACTGTTCTCCAATGTTACTTTTGTTGGAAACTTCTTCACTGAAGTTAAATTTAGGTTTTTACTGTTTTTGTTATAGTGCATTTCATCCTGGGGTTTCCTCACTCTTGGCTGATTTTTTTTGTTGTTGTTGCATATACTAAGGTTCATTTTTATGCTGTAAAGTTCTATTTGTTTTGAAAACTGCATATTGTCATATATTAATCACTACAGTACTATACATATTTTTTCATCACCTTAAAAATCCTCTATACTTCTCTAGTTGAATGCTATCTCATCCTCAAATCTTATCAACTCCTGATAAGTTTCTATCTTGATAACCTTGCTTTTTAGAAAATGTCATATGATTTGACTCATACAATATGGGGTCTTTTGGTTCTATCTTCTAACATTCATCCATATTTTTGTATGAATTAATAGTTTGTTTCTTTTTATCACTGAAGAGTAATCCCATTTTATGGATAGACCACAGTCTACTCACCAACTGAAATATTAGAAGGTATCTCAGTTACTTCTAGTTTTTGGCAATTATGACTAAAGATGCTATAAATGTCTGTGTGCATGTTTTCAGATCAGTTTGAAAAACAGCTAAGAATGTAATTGTATTATACAGTAAACGTGTGTTTAACTACAGGCAGTAATTTGAAGATTTCTTCAAAGGTGCTTTACTCTGACATGCCTCTGACTTATACCGATGCTTATCTTTTGCCTGGAACACTCTGCTCTCATTGCTTTGTATTTGTCCACTTCTTTCTTGCAGATATATTCTCAACTGTCTCCTTCTCTTGAAAATCTTTCCCTTTTCTTGGCGTAAATTAGAAATTGTATGTGCATTATGTGTATTTCATCTATCATATACCATTGCAATTTTTTATATTCTTGTCTTCCTCTTGACAAGTCCATGAACACTTTCAGGGAAAGTGTTGGACTTTTCATTTCTGTAACCTCAGTTTTCAGTACTGGCTTCAGTAGATAATGGAAACTCATTAACTGAGTGTTCAATCATACATTTTTTTCAATCATACCATACCTAAGCTTCCTCTACATCCCAATTTAAGTTTTCCAATATCACTGTGTTTGTTATAGGTATCATGTATTTGATATTTATATTTTGCTCATAAACTAACCCGTAACTATTGTTAATTCTGACTCATCTCACTCTACATTTTATATGAGTTTCTATAAACATTCCAACTGTGTAAATACAAAAACACAACCATAGTTAATTTCTGCTTTGCTGGTTACATTTTCAGGAGCCCAACGTTGTTTTTGTAACACTGAATGTTTTCTCTTTGTCTTAAAAGTACAGGAAACAGACATTTCTTGAGGTTTATGCTAGAGAAAGGTCAGGAGACAGGTCTGACTCCATCAAAGTGCAGTATCAGTCATTAGCCTTGTTGTGTGTGTGTGTGTGTGTATGTATAAATTCACACACACACACACACACACACACACACACACAAAGAGGAGCTGGAAGTTAGGAAGGTCAGGAAGATGTACACCTGTACAATTGTTCAGAGGTGGGCAGCATCCTTACCACTTTGAAGAGTACTTAGGTGTCCTTTTAACATTATTGGCAGTTACAGGAGGGCATCAAGGGGGAACATAGGCCCTTGGTCATATTGGAAAAGCAAAATTTAACAAAAAGGGAAGTAATAATATAATGTCTCTTTTCTTCTTAGAAGAGTGGAAGAAATTATTTAAAAAGCCTCAGGCAATCTTTCAGCTTAAAAGTTTTTTTTATTTCTCTAAAGGTGCATATTACGAAAAAAGCTAAGCCTCTCTTTCTGTATTATTTACACACAGAGATCATTTTTGCTGAGATTGTGAGAAAATGATATTACTAAAGACTACAGCTGGTCTTGATCTGACCTAGCTGATGTTGGTGTTGATAGTGATTGTGTTAGCTCCTTCCAGGCACTTGGTGTAAAGAGAAAAAGCTAGAGGGATGGGTAAAGGAGGAGGACAGAAAAAAAAAAATCCCTGTAAATCTTTTTTTCCAGAAGCCATCAACCCCAGTCCCATACCAACTAATTCTCAGCATTGCACACACACACATATTGGAGGAACTTAAGTCTTTGAAGGAAATAGAAAATATATTAATTTATGATAAATGTTGAGGACTTCTCTCAATATAATCGTAGGAAAATTGGCCAAGTGAGAAAAAAAAAAAACATCAAAAGATGATCTCCCAATATTTAGAACAGGACCTCTAGATTGGGTAAAGCTTGTGTTTAGCGAAGCAACAGAGATATGCCCAGTGGTATGAGAGTGCAGGCTCCAGGTCCACAGCAACCTTGTTCACACTCTGGATATGACTGAGGAATAAAACTTCTCTTACTTCATTTGCATCCTCTCTAATTTGGAGAAAATACCTGCCTGCTACAGCAGTTATAAGGAATTAATCAGTTATTCCATTCAAGACACTTTGACTACTCTAACACATTTCCTCAGTGCTAGCTGTTTTCATTCCTTCTCCAGCTTGTCCTTCTGATGGGGATGCCTTAAACTGGCAAACTGTCAGGTTTGAGACTAAAGGGAGGTCCCTATTGTCCTGTGTTAATGGAATCTTCAGGCTTTTGCTTCAGAGACATCATAAAACAGGGAAGGGCTTTCTCTCAATACAGATCCAAAAAAGGAGAGAAATCTGCTAAGCCCTGCCTGCAGAACTAAAAAGCAGCAGACCACACTTCCCCACCTTTTTTTAAAAAAAAGTAATCAGGACCAAAAAACCCTGAAGCATCACAAAATGAAGTTGTTAAGAGTCCATAATCATTGTAGCTTGCTCATGTTTATTACTTTTATTTCCTGTTTCTCTGCCATGATATTCAGTGGACCTTTAAACCAAATGACCTGTGTACTTAGCTTTAGTACAGAAGCTGGAGAGACTGTGTACTGCTCTGCAACCAACCAGCGTTTTGTGGAAATAGAAAGTTAGGGGATAGAAATGATAGCAGTAGTTCCTTAATGGAAAAATTATCAGTTTGTGAATCTTTACTCCTGAGAACGTAAGAAATATAAGAAATGGCCTAGAGGCTTTGCCTTAAAAAGATTTTGGGGTTGGCTTCTTGACCTGAAGCATCCTTTTGCTCTTTGTTTTTAGGTAAGAAGGAAAAACACACATAGTAAGGTGCAAATGATTTAGGGGCATCAGCATAAACAGAACCAGCTGATTATTTTCTTTTCTGCCCAATTCTTCCTTTTTCTTCTGATACAATAGAGTAAGTGAAAACTCCAGCATTGTATCAAAGATGAGTAAGCAGAGAGACGCAAGGGTTACCACATTTTGACACAAACTGTATTCCATGTTGATAAAATGAGCTGATTTGCATTGTGCAGAATTCAATCTCCCTAATCAATTATTGATGGCCGGTGGGAAGTGATAAATGGCCTGCCAGCCAGAAAATCACTCCGTTTCAGCTCAGCATGGAAACAGATGATGAGATTTTCAATATATACAATGAGACCTTTCCAGTATACATGATGAGACCTTTCCTCTTATGCTCAGCATTACTGAGTTTCATTCTAAGCCTACAGGAGCTTTCAATTTTAGAATCTAGATGTGTTTATGAAGAAAAAACATTGAAAATTGCCAAACTAAAAAGAATATTACTTATTTCAAATAGTATCCTTATTGTCCAATTTCATAAATGCAAGTATTGATGGCACAGTCAAAAGCACATCTAGGAGACAGAATAAAGTGGACAAGAGTGAATTTTACTTTTGGTTATGCTAGTTCCTTGTTATGACACCTTGAGTGATTTAATTTCTCTATGTCTCAGTCTCTTCATTTGCAAAATGAGGATAATAATTTTAATAAAATAAAGACCTTTGGACAACCTTGCACAAAGTGAAACTGAGTAGATGTTCTAATCTATTGCCACAGGTAATGCTTTCCCGCTTATCAATGTGGCAATGACTCGAAAACTTGCCTGGACGTAGGAAATACCTGGAACATTAGGGAAAGTGTAAATTTTTAAATTCCCAACTCTCAACCCAAATCTACTGAAGCAAAATTTGTAGGGAGAGAACTGTAAGCTGTATTTTAGCTATGCCTCCAGGTAATTTTGATCCTCGATCAAGTTTGGAGAAATGCCAATTTATAACAATTGGACATCCTGGCTTTGGCTCTCTTTCAGCTAAAATAATTACACTTACAAAATTAAGTATTATACACAGAAAATCCCTCCCTTTTTGTGTAATATGAGAAGACATTTCAGATGGAATATCATGGAGGTCATAGAGAAAAATGTTTAGAAATACATTGCATTGAAAATTGATCCAATTCTATGATTTTTCATAGCTTTAAGGGCCAAAGAGTTAATACCAATAACTTTGCAGTTATAGACAGCATATTTCTGGTGCCTCTTACAGACATTTTTTTTCTTCTAATGTTGTAATACCTGAATCTGTGTGTACCCAGGTGTGCCAGGCATATGACCCCTTCTTCATTCAGATAGCGGACATGCTATTGTAGGGCTGTCTTCAGCAGCTCAGTGTCCTCTCGCTTCCAGTCCTGCATCTGGAGGGTTAAATAAAGGACATGCATGAGGAATGGATCTGGAGGTCTAGGATCAGGGATAAATGTAAATGCCTCTAATGCCTTCTCTAACCCAGCTTCACAGTAACAATTTCATACTGTATTTTTATTCTCATTTAGCTTAGTGTGCTTCTTCTCAAGAATCCAGGATTGATAGGGGTAAATAAAGAAGTATAAGTTTATATTAAAACTAGAATAATAATTTTAAGACAACTACAAATTTAGCGATCTTCCTATCCTTTTATAAATACTGTCAACTACAGAAATTGTAGGCATTCAACAAATTTGAATACTTAAGTTGCTTTTTTTTTCCATGAATTCTTGACAATCCTATAAGAATTTTTCTAGAATTTACCCCTAGAGAGAAAAGTTTGCATATATATAAAACAGATTAAAAGGTATAAGGTAAAATAATGCACTTATTCTAACTCTTTTTCTGGTGGAGAATTTTTTTTTACTCTTACTTCTCTCGCAGTCTAAATGTTCTTTACATTAAAAAGTATTTAAGTATTCATATACTGCCCAGAATAGAACTTCTCAGCATTGTTTATTTGAGTTCGACTTTTGTACTTTGGCCTTCCTGTGGTTTTATACTAGCTCGTTGTTCTTTCTACTTTCAAAAATAGGTTGTAGGAGTTTAGTTAGAACATGATGAGGCATTGAGCCTGTTTCTTCATTTTACTGGGCTAGTGGTATCTGCAGAGATAAAATTCCATCTCCAAGTGATTGGCATTCAGGAGACATCATTCACAGTTCCGGAAATTCCTCCCTTTCTATGTAATATGGGAAGACATTTCAGATGGAATATCATGGAGATCACAGAGAAAAATGTTTAGAAAGACAGATTACATTGAAAATGGATTCAGTTATATGATTTTTCATGGTTTTAAGGGCCTAAGAGTTAATATCAATAACTCTGCAGTTTTAGACAGCAACATATGCTTCAGAAGCCATTGAAGTAAAGAAGAAAAAATAATAAAATTTGTTGATGGTCTTATCTAAAATAACAACATACAGAGAAATGTGGATATTATAGCTAGCAAGACAGAAAAAGCTTTGCATAGTCATACAAACTTTAAAAAGTTAAATTAATTTCTCTTTCATAAAAACATTGATGCGTTCTTTGTCCATTTTTTAAAAATACTGGATTAAACCATGTAATTCCAGAAATTGTACTTAACTGTGATTTTCTTTAAAATTAACACATTGTTGGCAGAAATGACAAAACTTTATAAAACATTATAAAACAACATAAATATAATAACGCTTCTAATTTTTTTTTTGCCCACTTTGTTGATACAATGTGAACATGATGTAGACTTAAAAAAAAAGTATCAAGTGGTATTAAGGACAAAGTCACTTAGTTGGATCTCAGTTACATATGAAATAGCAAGTCAAAAGAGATTGCACTGTGGCTCATACTTGTAATCCCAGCACTTTGGGAGGACTAGATGGAAGGATTGCATGAGACCAGTTTGGGCAATATGGTTAGACATCGTCTCTAGGAAAAAACTTTAAAAATTAGCCAGGTGCAGATTACAAAAATTTTTTTTCCCATTCTATTGGTTGCCAGTTGACTCTAATGATAGTTTCATTTGCTGTACAGAAGCTCTGGAGTTTAATTAGATCCCATTTGTCTATTTTGGCTTTTGTTGCGAATGCTTTTGGTGTTTTAGTCATGAAGTCCTTGCCTGTGCCTATGTCCTCAATGGTTTTGCCTAGAATTTCTTCTAAGGTCTTATGTTTAAGTCTTTAATCTATCTGGAGTTAATTTTAGTGTAAGGTGTCAGGAAGGGGTCCAGTTTCTGCTTTCTGCACATGGCTAGCCAGTTTCCCAACCCCATTAATTAAACAGGGAATCCTTTCCCCAGTGCTTGTTTTTGTGAGGTTTGTCAAAGATCAGATGGTTGTAGATGTGTGGCGTTGCCTCCAAGGCCTCTGTTCTGTTCCAATGATCTATATCTCTGTTTTGGTACCAGTACCATGCTGTTTTGATGACTGTAGCCTTGTAGTATAGTTTGAAGTCAGGTAGCATAATGCCTCCAGCTTTGTTCTTTTTCCTTAGGATTGTCTTGGCTATGTGGGCTCTCCTTTGGTTCCATATGAAGTTTAAGGTGTTTTTTTTTCCAATTCTATGAAAAGGGTCATAGGTAGCTTGATGAGGATAGTGTTGAATCTATAAATTACTTTGGGCTGTGTGGCCATTTTCATGATATTGATTCTTTCTAACCATGACAAAGGATTAATACTGGAATCTACAAAGAACTAAAACAGATTTACAAGAAAAAAACAAACCCATTCAAAAATGGGTGAAGGACATGAACAGAAACATTTCAAAAGAAGACATATATGAGGTCAACAAACATGAAAAAATGCTCATCACTGGTCATTAGAGAAGTGCAAATCGAAACTACACTGAGATACCATCTCACACCAGTTAAAATGGCAATCATTAAAACATCTGGAGACAGATGCTGGAGAGGATGTGGATAAATAGGAACACTTTTACACTGTTGGTGGGAGTGTAAATTAGTTTAACCATTGTGGAAAACAGTGTGGCAATTCCTGAAGGACCTAGAAATAGAAATACCATTTCATCCAGCAATCCCATTACTGGGTATACATCCAAAGGATTATAAATTGTTTCTTTATAAAGACACATGCACACCTATGTTCATTGTGGCACTATTTACAATAGCAAAGACCTGGAACCAACCCAAATGCCCATGGGTGATAGACCGGACAAGGAAAATGTGGCACATATACACCATGGAGTGCTATGCAGCATAAAAAATGATGCATTCATGTCCTTTGTAGGGACATGGATAAATCTGGAAACTATTATTCTCAGCAACCTGACACAAGAACAGAAAATCAAACACTGTACGTTCTCACTTATAGGCAGGTGTTGAACAATGAGAACAGATGAACACAGGGAGGGGAGCATCACACACTGGGGTCTGTCAGGGGCAATAGGGGAGGGACAGTGGGTATAGGGAGGTTGAAGAGGGATAACATCGGGAGAAATGCCAGATATAAGTGACGGGGGTATGGAGGCACCAAACCACATTGCCATGTATGTACCTATGCAACAGTCCTGCATGTTCTGCACATGTACCCCAGAACCTAAAGTGCAATAATTTATATATGTATATAGCCAGGTATGGCGGCATATGTCTGTGGTCTCAGTTACTGAGAGGCTGAGGTGAGAGGATCACTTGAGCCCAAAAGTTTTAGACTGCAGTAAACCTTGTTTGTGTCACTACACTCTAGCTTTGGCAACTGAGTGAGACCCTGTCAAAAAAAAAAAAAAAAAGCAAAAAACAAAACAGCTTGAATTGTCAGAATTGGCCATACATTATAATGGGAAAATGGGAGGAGGGATACAAACTCCAATGATCCTGAAAAATCCTTCCACTGATCCTAAATGATGTTGAATTCTCAAGAATGGATGATGTAGATTAAATCACTAAAATCTGCTTAAATGCATGTGTTTCAAGGGAAAGAGAACACATTAGGTGGATTATTCACTGATTTATTTTAAATACGATGATGAACAGTTTTTATCTTTAGCAGTGATCAAATAGAAATAAATCAAGTACATTTTGTAGGCCAATTTGGGGACTGGAATGCTACTTTAATTCTGGCAGGAAAGGAGACCCAGAAAATAACAGGTACGAGGAAGAATCAGAGAATTAAAGAAAATGTCACATGATTTGGAATCATGTCTTTAATACAACTGACATATGTCAAGTGGAATAATATCATTAGGTAGCAACACATATTTGGAGTTGGGGTGATTGTATAGTAAATGAATGATAAATTATATAATAGGAGTATTCAGAAATTTATTTACAAAAGTAATGACAATTATTGAAAATGATAATTTTGCATTAAATCACTAAGGCATGAGACAAAGTAGTAAGAGGAGCTTATCAATTTACAGTGAAAGAGGTATCAGATTTTTGGCCCTTATCTCTAGGTTCTACAAAAATCCATTTATGAGTTATTAATATTATGTATTCAAAATATTTATATTTTACATTTAGGTATAATATAATGCTGATTTGTTTTCTAAAGCACCAGTATGCTTTTTTCATAGTTTCTATCCATCATTCCATTTTTGTTCCTAATACACCTAGTGTGCTTTCTGAACACCACACCATTTCATTTGAGACCTGTTTTGAGTGTATCTGGCTACAGGGCTTCCTTAAGTGAAGGGCCAGAAAGTCTCCTAGGGAAACCATTTTCTTTGGCTGCTCACAGGAGTTCATGTCCAGCTATTGCAGTATTGCAAGAGGAGGCAGTTCTGCAATGGTGGAGGGCATGGAAGGCACCATTCTTTCTTCCTCTGTGGAAGAGCAGAATGCAGCAGCCAGGATGTGAATATACCATCAAAAATACCAGGAGTTCATCTTCTGCATCCGTGTTATTTCAAACTCTTAACATTTGAGGTAGAAAGGAATTACTTTAGATTTTTTACTCTTCTCAGCTCTCTGAGGTCCTAGCTACTTGGGAGACTGCAGCAGGAAAGTCGCTTGAACCCTGGAGGTGGGGGTTGCAGTGAGCCAAGATCATGCCACTGCTCTCCAGCCTGGGTGACACAGTGAGACTCCGTTTCAAAAAAAAAAAAAAAAAAGAAAAGGAAAAAAGAAAAAGAAATTGAAACAAAGGGCAGCTAAAAAGTATATTTAGACGGCCATTTTTCTGAAGTCCCCCAAATTCCTAACAGATTTGTACCTGGAATTCTTATCTGAATTCAAATCTCTGCCAAACCTTGGTTTCTACCTTTTAAGATGGGGAAAATAACACCCATTTTACAGGTTTATTCTTATATAACGATTAATATGAAAGTGTTCTGAAAACAGAAACATAAATGTAATATTATTTCATAATATCATTACTAAAATATGAAGTCTTGCGATTGCTTTATCTGATCCAGAAATAACTGACTTTGATATTATAAGTGTTTGTAATTATCAAGCTTTAATTTTTCTTTGATATAATGACCATTGCTCCCTGTTTCTGTGCTTTGTTAAAAAGGGAAAAATAAATAAGTGATCAATATTAAAGTTAAATTACACTACTACATCCTTCAAAGATTGTTTTGGAAGTACACTAATTATCTTTTTTAAAAAGTAATCAGTCCAAATCTTTTAAACTTCCACCTCTTTTCCATCCTATTAAATTAAGGTAATGGTTTTATGGTGTGATTATCTGTTTCCTTAAAGAGTCAAGAATCTATCCCAGTGCATCCTAAAGGTTAGAATCTGAGCAAAATAGAGAAAAGAAGAATCATCCTGAACCTTTTTGAGTTTCCTAAAAAACTAGGGAGTATTTCAATTAAAAGTAAATCAAAAGAAACCCATCTGAATGTCTGATTTGGGAGCTTGCATATGCTTGCTTATTAATACTGTTCCTAAAATCTAGAGCACAAATTAATGATTGACATAAATAATTAAGTGGAGACAGAAATGACTTAATAAAGATTTTTCTAAGCTGAATTAAGGAAACATTTAATGAATGGAATCATCTTAATAAAAATAAGAAAAACAACTCAGTAACATACCTTATGCAGTAAGTCAGGCTTGACTATTTAGAAGAATATTAACATATATTAACAACTATTGTGTGCCAGGTGCTTTACATAAGTCATGTGAGTTCATTCTCAAAGCACCCCTATGTGGTAGGAATTATACTCCACATATTACGTATAAGAAAATAGATGTAGAGTTACTAAGACCTTAGTTTATAAGATAGTAGGCCTGAGTTTATAAGATAATAGATGGTAGAGCTGGGAATCAAATTCATCTGACTCTAAATGTCAGTAACACTGTATTTCACTGCACTGAAAACCCTCCACTCAGCTGTGTGTCATCATGGTCCAAAGTACCTGATATAGAGTGCACTGTTGTGAGAATGAAAATATTTACTACAATATACTGTATTATCAAATCTATACCAGACTGAAGTGTGTATATTATTTTCTTAAAATATGAATAGCCCAGGGGGACAAGAATATATTTTCATGCATTTATTATACAAAGGAGAATTATGCTATACCTGCATGAGTTTTTGCATTTGAGAAAATACAATTTGTGGTCACTGGGGAAACCAATTCCCTTCATAAATAAGTTTCAGTGAAAATTAGAATGTATTATTGACCTCACATAAGTAAGCCAGAGCATATGAACAAAACAAACTTATAGTTACCCTCTACTCCACAAGCCCAGAGAACTGAGAATATCGCACAGGAGAGTATGCACAGCACACAGCTCATCCCTAGGAGCTCTTCTACTTCCTCTTCCCAACTCTCCTCTTTCTGTGGTGCCCGTGCTATCCTCACTGCAGGAAGGACACTGGACTCTGTGCTCATGAGGCTGGTACCAACCTAAGGGTTGGTCCAATTTCTGTAGCCTTTCTCTTATTACTCATGCCACCTGTTTCAGAACATTCCTGAACCATGGTTAAATGACTGAAGCTAATCAAAGAAGGCTTTTATGCTATAGAATAATAGGATATTAGAGATGGAAGAGTTACTAAAGTTGAAACTCCTGTCATACATGACAATATGGTTTGCTGCCTCTAACGCCTCATCACCTATATCTGGCATTTCTCCCCATGTTATCCCTCCCCAACCTCCCTACCCGAGGTCGTCCCTCCCTATTCACCCTAACAGACCACAGTGTGTGTTGTTCCCCTCCCTGTGTCCATGTGTTCTCAATGTTCAATATCCACTTATGAGTGAGAACATGAGGTGTTTGATTTTCTGTTCATGTGTCAGTTTGCTGAGAACAATGGTTTCCAGTTTCATCTATGTCCCTGCAAAGGACATGAACTCATCCTTTTTTATGGCTGCGTAGTATTCCATGGTGTATATGTGCCACATTTTCCTTGTCCAGTCTATCACTGACGGGCATAAAGGTTGGTTCCAGCTCTTTGATATTGTAAACAGTGCCACAATGAACATACGTGTGCATGTGTCTTTATAATAGAACAATTTATAATCCCTTGAATATATACCCAGTAATGGGATTGTTGGGTCAAATGGAATTTCTATTTCTAGGTCATTGAGGAATTGTCACACTGTCTTTCACAATGGTTGAACTAACTTACACTCCCAACAGTGTAAAAGTGTTCCTATTTCTCCACATCCTCTCCAACATCTGTTGTCTCCAGATGTTTTAATGATTGCCATTTTAACTGGCGTGAGATGGTATCTCAATATGGTTTTGATTTGCATTTCTCTAATGACCAGTGATGATAAGCATTTTTTCATATGTTTATTGGCCTCATATATGTCGTCTTTTGAAAAGTGTCTGTTCATATCTGTCTCCCACTTTTGAATGGGGTTGTTTGTTTTTTTTCTTGTAAATCTGTTTTACTTCTTTGTAGATTCTGGATATTAGCTCTTTGTCAGATGGGTAGATTGCAAAATTTTTTTCCCATTTTGTTGGTTGCTGGATCACTCTCATCATTGTTTTGTTTGCTGTACAGAAGCTCTGGAGTTTAATTAGATCCCATTTGTCTATTTTGGCTTTTGTTGCTAATGCTTTTGGTATTTTAGTCATGAAGTCCTTGCCTATGCCTATGTCCTGAATGGTTTTGCCTAGGTTTTCTTCTATGGTTTTTATGGTGTTAGGTCTTATGTTTAAGTCTTTAATCCATCTGGAGTTAATTTTAGTGTAAGGTGTCAGGAAGGGGCTCAGTTTCTGCTTTCTGCACATGGCTAGCCCATTATCCCAGCATCATTTATTAAACAGGGAATCCTTTCCCCAGTGCTTGTTTTTGTCAGGTTTGTCAAAGATCAGATGGTTGTAGATGTGTGGCATTGCCTCTGAGGCCGCTGTTTTGTTCCATTGATCTATATCTCTGTTTTGGTATCAGTACCATGCTGTTTTGATGACTGTAGTCTTGTAGTATAGTTTGAAGTCAGGTAGCGTGATGCCTCCAGCTTTGTTCTTTTTGCTTAGAATTGACTTGACTATGTGGGTTCTCTTTTGGTTCCATATAAAGTTTAAGGTGGTCTTTTCCAGTTCTGTGAAGAGGGTCATAGATAGCTTGATGGGGATAGTGTTGGATCTATAACTTCAGGCAGTATGGCCATTTTCACAATGCTGATTCTTCCTAACCATGAGAATGGAATGTTTTTCCATCTGATTGTGCCATTTCTTATTTCCTTGAGCAGTGGTTTGTAGTTCTCTTTAGAGAGGTCCTTTATATCCTTTGTTAGTTGCATTTCTAGGTTTTTTATTCCCTTTGTAACTCCTGTTTCTTAGGAGCAGAGAAAATAAGTGGCGTATCACCAGGTCTAAGTGAATGACTGTTTACTACATACACTTCAAGGAACAAGATGATTTAACTTTTTCTTTTTTACTTAGGGCACTCATAATTCTCTAACAGGAATATTACAACATAGCATGAATATTTTTTATAACCGTCCCAAAATTAAATATATATGAAATATATTGAACATATCATAATTTCTCTGTCTTTTTGCTGTTTTGCTCTTCTTTTTTGCAAGGAAAACAGAAGGACACACTTTTCTATTGACTCTTACAGACACTTATTTACAGAGCGAGGATACATTGCCAACCAGGTAAATGGTCAAGGCCTGGCCTGCTGAAGCAGAGGTTCCCTATTGTCCCCAGGGAATACATGTTGTACTAGCTTAATCCCTTCTGACTTTCTGACTTTGTGCTTTGTAAAGTAACTTGACAGTTTTGTCAACATTGATTAGTGCCCTAAATGATCTAGTCTTATTCTGTGTTTTGAGATTTATCTCTCATCACTCTGTTAATGACCACATTGTTTTCTAGGACTATTTAACTCTGCTCCAAACATTTATATGTTAACTGTAATTATCATCACTTCAACTTCACCTTACTTTTACATTTAAACTATAGTATAGTTTTGAGATGGAGTTTGTATTCCAGATGCACTATTCAAAGGGATTACAAATATTTAGTGAAAATGGACAGTGGAAAAATCTGTCAATTGTTAAGGGCAAATGGAGATTGGTGGTTTCATTTTAAGAGATATTATTGTGGTATATTTAGTACTTTCAAAAGAACAGTACATAAATGAAAAATGTGGCCAATGTAAATTTATACGTTTAAAAAGACTTCCATGTTGATTAGATTAGTAGAATAAATGAGCAAAGTTAAGGAATATTTCTTACCCAGTATAGGGAATTCTGTCATAACAGTATGCCTCACAATTCTCCTAGTGGCAAAATTAGGTATTTTTTAGGAATAGTATAGATTCTTCTTTTGGACCCAATTATTTTATAAAATCTGTAGCTCCTTACATAGTACAAAAAAATAGTTCAGAAGAGAAAAATATGTAGAATTGAGGGAGAATATTTTCTTATCTGTGACACATTATAAGAATGTAAATTAGATGGCAGATTATTGCTCAGAGATTACAACTCTTACAAAGGAAATCAAAGGGTATAGCATGCTCCTATTTGAGAATGCATGGGAAGCTATTAAAATTTTAATATTTTAGCCTATGAGCTGCACACCAGCTTCAATATATTTAGAGAACTTTGTCAGAATTAACTACCAGAAATATAGACATGTAGTGCATTTTATGAAGATGTAACATGGCAACTAAAGTCACAGGAACACTTTTTCAATAGCTTTTTTTCTTGGAGATCTCCAGAGTTATGTTGCCTGACAGAGTTGCAAAGGAAAACAGAAGGACAGTGAGAGAATATTGCCATTGAATAGACTCTTCTAGGATTTGTTATAACCCCTAAGAGACTTGGCATTCTTTCTGGCTTGCCCCTGCCTGACCAGTTCCATGATAATGGCAGATGATAGAGATCCAGTAAGTGGGAATACCAAATACATAGTAGGGAAATTTTCATGATCATCTATATATGTAACATTAACATTTGGTGTCAGGTCTCAAAAGAATTAAGAGGTGGAAATAAAATAGTATATTTATATTTATTCTGTTTCCTTTTCTCAGCACCTAGCCCTATGAGCTTGGTGGAGATGAGGAAGTTAGAAAAGTATATGAGGATAAAATTAATGAAGACATTATTTGTACTTATTCAGAAGCAGATCTTGAACCTGCAGAAGAAAACTGAACACTGGTTGAGCAATTGATTTGAAATATTCATCTTGTAATACATCACATCAACCCGGAAAGTGCACCTTTGATTTCAATTGAGTTTAAATTCGTCCTTTGGCTCAAGATATCCTTGGCTTCCTCATCCAAGGGCCTGCATTTTCCACTTTTTCATGACTTAATATATCCTTTTAGATCTCTAATTGTTCTAATAGATTACTCATGTTCTTATAGATGAAAGAGTACAAGATAGAGAAGCAAATTAATAGTTGATAGGGATTTTTAGCAGTTACATGTTTTATTAATGACTTTGAAGTCAGTAAAGGATCTGGGATAAAAATGATGGTGATTTTTCTCCCCCAAATCTTCCTTTCCTCCAGTGTTATTTTTCTCAGTAATAGACATCACCATGCTACCATTTGCATTGCCAAAATACCTCAGCTTCTCACTTTTGTTTCTACATCTAATTCATCAGAAAATCCTGATAATTCTACAGACAAAATCTACTCAAAGTCCCTCCACTTTTCAGCTCTTCCTCCTCCCTATTTTAGTCCACAACATGAGTGTCTCTCATCTTGATTACTGCTTCCTAACTAGCGTCCCTGCTTCTCTTATTCCTCTACTTTTGTTGTTCTCACTCAATTCCTTAGTTCATAACTGGTTTTGCTATCCTTTCTCTATCCTATCTCATTTCCAGACCTCATATCTTCCCTCTGCACTCCAGTAATTGCCTTATCTGTTCTTCTAGTATTACAAAAATTGTTCTGTTTCACATTCCTTCCACTTTCCCTTCTATCTGCCTGGAATGTACTTCCACAGAATATACAAGCTTGTTTCCCAACCCCAACTTCATGAAGGCCTCTGTTCAAAAGTTACTTTTGAAGGAAAGACGCCCTTTTTAAAATAGCATTCCTGCTTTTTTGGGTATTGGCACTACTTTTTTATAACATTTGTCACTTCTTGACATGTATATTATGTATTAATTTATGATCTCTTTTCTCTACAAGAATGTTTGTTTTGTATGTTTGGGAACATCTGTGTTTTGTATACTGCTATGCAGCCAGCACAAAGAACATCATTTGCATGGTCTATATTAAATAATTATTGAATGAATAACTGAATGGTTATGTCTGGGAGGTATTGAAATTATGTATTGGTCCCTGTCTCATTTTACATCTACCAACTATAGGATCAGGTGGTCATTTTATCCAAGTTTCTGATAAATATAATCAGAAATCAAATTTTTTTTTGCCCTTTGAATTGTACTATTATAAACAGAAAAAAATAAGAATTAATACTATTTTTAAAGTAATATATCACTAATCTTATTGAAAATTGTCTCATTTACTCCTTTTCTTTTTTCTGTAGAGGATATGAGACTGAGAAAATGACAGATAGCTCGCTGATAGAATTACTTAGTACTTCCTAAATCAAGATTAATTTTTATACAAGAACATCAGTAGTCTATGTGGCTCTGGGGATTAAGCTGAGTGTTCAGCTTTTATTTCTGGACCTCTCATGAGTTTGTTGGGTGACCTTTGGACACTTAATGAGTTACCAGTGTTGACAAGGTTATGGTAAAGATTAATGATATGGACTCTATGAATGGCTCAGAACTCTTGGAAAAAATTGTATGGCATATTCTGTCTTATATTTAATGACTTTATTTTATTAAATTATCTAGGAGAGATAAATCCACTTCTACTAATGACAGAGTAGCTTCTATTAGACCAATATCCTTGTTGTCAACTACTATAAAACCTATAGAAAATTAATCTTACAAAGTAACTCTTTGATACCATCATTTGAAGGAGCCAAAAAATTCAGAATTTGAAGGACAAGTATCTCAGAGGGTAAAGTATGTATTTAAGTGAGTCCAGAATCCTCTACCACTTTTGTATTTGTGATATTTGTTGATTTTTTTAACCTGTGAATGGTGATAGCCAAGAGGCAAATTCAAAGCTAAAAATATAATTAAGGCTTTCATCACTTATTTTTACTCTAGTGTCTTATGTCACTAGAGTAAAAAATAATGGGGGTTCAGAGCCAACTAGGAATGAGGGGACTTGATTAACATTCCGGACTTTGAGCTGTGATTAAGTCACTACCCTAGGAAAGAGAACAAATCAAATTTTTTTTTAAAAACAGTCAAAATATGCTTAAATCTTCCCACAAACACTTTCAATTATTAATTAGTATTGTGTTGATTGTTTCTACTATAACCACCTGTCAAACAAAAGTAAGTTTTATCTGAAGGAAAAGAATATAATACAGAATCACTGCAAGTTTATAAATAGAATATTGAATTCCATGAAAAGTGTCATATGTGCCAGCAGGCAAGACCAAATGACCAAAACCAAGAGATAGACTCTGAAATGGAATCTACAGATGATCTAGCTATTAGAGTTATAGCAAGATAAGGGCTTTATATATTCTATATAGAAGTCTTTTTTTAGAGATATTATTTGGAAGTATATTCTACTTATATTCTGCTTATCTTTTATTCACATAACATCATCTTTTAAAGAATAAAATGTAAGAATGAATCTCAACTTATCAATTTATTTTTGATTGGTTTTATTTGTGTATTATTTAAGAAATCTTTGCTTAATTCTAGATTACAATTTTTTACCTATAGTAACTTTCAGAAATTTTACAGTTTTATGTATGATTTTTAAATCTGTGATCTATTTTGCATGACTTTTGTATGTGATATGAGATATAAATCAAACTCATTATATATTTGAGCACCGCTTAAAAAAAAACTACCTTTTCTCCATTCATTGTCTTTGTACCTCTGAGAAGAATCAGTTGTCCGTACATGTGGAGATCTCTTGTGTGGCCTCTATTCTGTTGCATTGACTTATATAAAAAACACATGCTATTAACTATTGTATCTTTATAAGCATTGACATCAGTTAGTGTTAGTTTTCCCAATTTGCCCTTTTTCAAAGTTATTCTAGATATACTCAGCCTTTTTAGTTTTACATGAAGTTTAGATTCAGGTATTTAATTTCTGGAAAAGAAAAAAAGCTTTTTTGCATATGGTTGAGATTGTATTAACCTATATGCCTACTAGAGAGGAATCATTACACTGAAAATATTGAGTCTTTCGAATCATAAACACACTATATCTATTTATTTAGGTTTTTTTACTGCATAATAATTACCATTTTTATTCTTCAGTGTACAAATCTTATACATATTTTGTAAGATTTATCATTAAGCATTGAGTATTTTATGATGATATATGTGATGATTTTAAATTTTGAAACTTGATTGCATACTGCTAATACTTAGAGATTAAAAACTCACTAATTTTAGTTCTAATAGTTTTTCAATTAGGAAATGGGAAAAATATTAGAACAGATGCTTTACCAAAGAAGATATGTAGATGGCATATAAGCACATGAGAAGATGCTGAAAGTTATTAGTACTTAGACAATTACAAGTTAAAAGGAAATAGCTATTAGATTGGCTAAAATTAAAAAGAGTTAGAAAGACTATGGAGCAACTGGAGCTCTTATGCACTGCTGTTGAGAATGTACTAGGAATGTCACCATAACATTGAAAAATAATTTAGCAGCTTTTTAAAATGTTATGTATTTACCTACTATCTTAGTCCATTTTTGTTGCTAAAGAGAAATACCTGAGGTGGATAATTTACAAAGAAAGAAATATGCTGATTGTCTTGATTATGGTAACAGATACATGTGCATGTCAAATTGTATACTTTTGTATCCTTTAATCAAATTTTACACCTTAAATATTTGCAGTTGCAATGTGTTACATATCACTTATGAATACATAGAATGGTTCAAAAAGATAAGAAAGCAATACATATAAAAACAATTATAATTTTGATTAACATATACAAGTAAATAAGTGACAAGTAGGATAATTGAATTATAAGATGTAACATATAAGTAATCAAAGAGAACTCTAGAATTAAAAGAAATAACAGGAATCAAGAACTCAGTATCTGGGTTTATAGCAAATGAACAACAACTGAAAAAAGGTTTAAGGAACTGGAAGAAACTTTAGCAGAAACTATCCTGGCTGGAGTATAAGAAACTGAAGAAAGGAGGAGGAAGCGGAGGAATAGGAAATGAGGAAGAAGGATAAGAACATGAGAAACATAGGAAAATGGTAAGATAGTTTACTTATATATAATTATAATCTCTGAAAGAGGGGCAAGAGAGAATAGGGCCAAACCATTAGGTAAAGATATAGTGGCTGAGAAGTTTTAAAAATGAACAATAGACATAAATACACAAATTCAAAGCATTTTACAACACAAAAGTCCGATAAATATAATAAAAGCCACATGCAAACACCTCATAGTTAACTTATTAAATCTAAGAAAAGTAGGTAAGAGCCCATGAAGTTTAGAAATATAAGAATGGACATGATGGCCATCCGTGGTGGCTCACACCTATAATCCCAGCACTTTGGGAGGCTGAGGCAGGTGAATCTTGAGGTCAGGAGTTAGAGACCATCCTGGCCAAGATGGTGAAACTCCGTCTCTGCTCAAACTACAAAAATTAGCCGAGCATGGTGGCAGGCACCTGTAATCCCAGCTACTCAGGAGGCTAAGGCAGGAGAATCAGTTGAACGTGGGTGGCAGAGGTTGCAATGAGCCAAGATTGTGCCACTGCAGTCCAGCCTGGATGACAGAGTGAGACTCTGTCTCAAAAAAAAAAAAAAAAAAAAAAAAAAAAAAAAAAAAAAAAAAAAAAAAAAAAAAAAAAAAAAAAAAAAAAAAAAAAAAAAAAAAGAAAGGAAGAAAGAAAGAAAAGGAAAAAGAAAATAAAATAAATAAACAATGAACATCTCTATCCAAGAAAAGTTTTCCCCAATCTACCAAGCACCAAATGCAGGAAATTCCTACTGGACTCAGCTGTTATACTGGAAAAAGTGAGATTGAGGCAGACAACCAGCTTTCTCACTATCTTGGGTTCACATAAAGGAACCCGCCTTAACCCGTGAAAAGCACTGCAAGTGCCTTTAGAAAGAAAAACCTCTGAGAGCATTTCTAGACAAAGTGGGGAGATAGCAGTGGGAATCTCAGCCTCTGACAGACTGTGTTCTTTATTTCAGTCAAAGGAGATGGCAAATCAAAGCAGCTCTTAAGCAGCACCATGCTGTAGGAGGTACGGTCCATGAGTCTTCTGCTGCATCAACCTCTAGCCAGCCATCGAACACAGCTGGACTATCCCCTTTACCCACACCCCTCAAAGTAAGGATGAGGAGTGCTCTGAATGTTTATGGGAGCTGAGGCAAACCTGGGCTTAAGGCACCAGCTAGTGCTGAGAAAGAAGCAGAGATCTAGGATTAAGGTGACTCAAAAGGCAACTTCAAAGACCTCTAAGCAACTATACTCAAGAAAGACCAAAATAAGCCAGACAGTAAAGACTGGAATAAATAACTAATTATTCAATGTGAAACCACAGATATACACAACAGCAAACAGAAACCCATGATCTCCCCAAATGGACAAAACAAGGAGGCAGTGACCAACCCTAATGAGATTGTAATTTGTGAGCATCTAGATCAGTAATTCAAAATACCAATTCTAAGGAAAGTCAGCAAATTTCAATATAACACATAAAACAGTTAAAAATTTTATTGAGGGAATTTAACAAAGATATTATTATTTATACAAATAAAACAGAAACCTTAGACCTAATACATTTGCTGAACTAAAAAAAAAAAAAGATGCTTTAGAGGCTTTCAATAGGAGAATGGACTCAAGCAGAAGAAAGAAACAATGAGTTCAAAAACAGACTATTTCAAAAGATATAGTCAGGGAATAAAAATGAAAAAAATCTGACATGATCTAGAAAATAATATCAAAGTGTAAATCTAAGTCACTTGTGTTCACGAAGGATGTGAGAAAAAGCAAGAGGCAGAAAGCTTATTCAAAAATATGATAACATAAAACTTTCACACCTAGAAAAATCTATAAAAATCTAGGCACAGCAAGTTAAGATATCACCAAACAGATTTAACAGAGGTAAGAGTATTCCAGGATATATGATAATCAAATGCTCAAATGTCAAGGACAAAGAGAGGATCCTAAAACAGCAAAAATAAAAGAACCAAATAACACATAAAGGAGATCTGCTTTGTTTGGCCACATACTTCCCAGAGGAAACCATGCAGGCAAGGAGGGAGTGAGAAGACATATTCAAAGCGCTGAAGAAAATCTCAACTGAGAACAATATGCCCAGCAAAGCTTTTCTTGAAACATTATGGAGAGAGAAAATCTTTCCCAGAAAAACAAAAGCTGGGGGAACAAATCATCACTAGATCTGTCTTACAGAAATGCTAAAGGAAGTTCTTCAACCTGAATCAAAAGAACACTAATGTGGAAAAAGAAAACATTTGAAGATGTAAAACTCAGTGATAAAAGTAAGTACACTCCAAAAACCAGAACGTCTCTCCTCCTCCAAGGGATCACAACTTCTCACCAGCAAGGTAACAAAGCTGGATGGAGAATGAGTCTGATGAATGGACAGAAACAAGCTTCAGAATGTGGGTAATAACAAAATTCTCTAAGCTAAAAGAACATGTGCTAACCCAATGCAAAGAAACTAAGAACTTTGAAAACAGGTTTGACAAAATGCTAATGAGAATAAACAGCTTAGAAAAGAATATAAACGACTTGATGGAGCTGAAAAACACAGCATGAGAACTTTGCAAAGCATACACAAGTTTCAATAGCTGAATCGACCAAGCAGAAGAAAGGATATCAGAGACTGAAGATCAACTAAATGAAATAAAATGAGAAGCCAAGAATAGAAAAAAAAGAGTAAAAAGAAATGAACAAAGCCTCCAAGAAATATGGGATTATGTGAAAGACCTAATCTACGTTTGATAGGTGTACCTGAATGTGACGGAGTAAATGAATCCAAGCTGGACAACACTCTTCAGGATATTATCCAAGAGAAATTCTCTAACCTAGGAAGACAGGCCCACATTCAAGTCCAGGAAATACAGAGAATACCACAAAGATATTCCTTAAGAAGAGAAACCCCAAGGCACATAATCGTCAGATTCACAAGGGTTGAAATGAAGGAAAAAATGCTAAGGGCAGCCAGAGAGAAGGGTCGGGTTACCCACAAAGGGAAGCTGATCAGACTCACAGCTGATCTCTTGGTAGAAACCCTACAAGCCAGAAGAGAGTGAGGGCCAATATTCAACATCCTTAATGAAAAGAACTTTCAACCTAAAAATTCATATCCAGCCAAACTAAGCTTCATAATTGAAGGAGAAATAAAATCCTTTATGAACAGGCAATTGCTGAGAGATTTTGAAAAGCAATTGCTGAGAGATTTCATCACCACCAGGCCTGCCTTACAAGAGCTCCTGAAAGAAGCACTAAACATAGAAAGGAACAACCAGTACCAGCCACTCCAAAAACATACCAAATGATAAAGAGCATCAACACAATGAAGAAACTGCATCAACTAATGGGCAAAACAACCAGCTAGCATCAAAATGGCAGGATCAAATTCACACATAACAAT
>PVKP010018050.1:0-44950 GCA_004027715.1 Plecturocebus donacophilus
ACATTAATAATTAATAAACTCACATCTATATATATCTATATATATATAGATATATATCCCATTAGTTCTGTATATAGAATCTATATATATCTATATATCTATCTATATATAGATATAGATAGATATCCCATTAGTTCTGTCCCTCTAGAGAACCCTAATACAGATATGTCATTAAGGATACATAGAGTTTTCCCAGCAGAGCCTAATTCTTTTGATACAGTCTACTAGATTTGTAGGTCAAAGGAATGATGTAGACACAATGTATCTGTATTTCAGAAAGGTATGCATTTATTTTTGGAAGACAAGAAATGATGAATTGGTCCCTGGATAACAGAATATTTAAATAGATTTTGAACAGGTTCGGCAGTATTAGGTTTTGAATGAGAAGTCCCAAATAAATGGAATCAGGAATTAGGAATGCTTTTATATTAAAGATTTAATGAAGGCTGGTTAGTCTAGAATGTCTTGAATTTGTCACTTAATATCCTACCTGCCTGATTTTGGATTTGAATTAAGAGTTGATTAAATGTGAGCTACTATTGGAAGGAGTAGGAATGGGAGATCTCGATTAATACCCAACAGTCAAAGGAAATTATCTGATACACTGTGAAAAACAACTATTTTATAGAATTGTTGGTTTACGACTGCAGAAACAACTTGGGTTAAATAGTTTCTTACTATAGCCTTTAATTTTCCTCTTTTCTTCTCACAGTATAACATCTGATAGCCCAAAACTAAAGACACTACTGAGAAAAAAATTAGTAAGCTTATCTATGGCTAAGGGATTCTACAATACAGTGATCATAAATGGGCGTGTGTCAGCAGATGGCAACTTGAAAAGGTTGCAAAGGTATCTTTGGAGATATTCTATGGGACACAAGGTATTCATCCCTATTATTTGGCTCTTTGATTCTCTATAACTACCTCCCTGAAATTCACTCCCTAAACTTTCCAGAACGTGAATATTCAAATAAGATCCCTGGGGATTCTTCTAAGTCTCCTCAAACTCTTGATCCAGCGAATTTTTTCCACATCAGCCACATGTACAAGTCTATTTGTATACATAAATGTAAAAACACACTGGCTGCCTTGTAACATGCAATATATTCAATCTAATGCTTCGATTTCATGTTTTTGAATAGTCTTTGCATGACTGATAGAACTTCTGGAAGTTGATAAAAATCAGGAAAATCAGAAGATTTTTAGGATTAGTATTCCCAAAATTTAATTTTAACTAATTTCTGTACATAACTGTTTTTGTTATATCTTCTTACATTTCAATTGTATGCCGTTTATACTTTTTACTATTATTTATCTATAAAGATAGCAGTAAATTTATGTGATTTTATAGCAATGTACATTAACTTGAGTGTAGATTGAGCATTTTTAACTGATGAAATATTCTATCAAAACCTTCCACTGATCAGAAAGTGAGGGCACAGAAGTGCTGTTGAGTCTGTAGTTCACATGAGTTGGGAAAGTTAAATTAACTAATGGAAGCCTGGATGTGATAAATATTTTAAGGATTATGTAAGTGTATGTGTATATCAGTGTGTTTCTGTGTATGTACCTGTAAAAGACAGAGAGAGAGAGAGAGAGAGAGTTGGCAAATCGGGATGAGCGTTGCTCAGAAACATGATACCAAGAAATACTAATGCTATTTACTGGTAACAGAGAAACAATGCATTGAAGCATAAAAGCTACGTATTTGGTTTTATGATATAACATTTATATAATAAGTATAATTTATTAGCTTTTTAAAAATTATAACTTCAGATCGCTTCATGGATGCTCACTCAACTATTGCTTGTTGGCCAAGGTGTCAATATATATAACATTCTAAAAATTAGCTATAAGTAACACTAGCACAATTTTAAAATTAAAAATACTACTTTCCATTCTAGCGCGTAATTTTACTTTTATATCTACAAGTTTTAATAGCACTCTTATTACTAGAGTAATTAAAAACAAAAGTAAAATCATGATATTATAATTTTTTTCTTTTTTGAAAGAGAGTGTCGCACTATCGCCCAGGCTGTAGCGCAGTGGCATGATCTCAGCTCACTGGAATCTCTGCCTCCTGGGTTCGAGCAATTCTTCTGCCTCAGCCTCCTGAGAAGCTGGAACTACAGGTGTGTGTCACCACACCCAGCTAATTTTTTAGTAGTTTTAGTAGAGACGGGGTTTCACCATGTTGGCCAGGATGATCCCAATATCCTGACTTCATGATCTGCCCACCTCGGGCTCCCAAAGTGCTGTGATTACAGGTGTGAGCCACTGTGCCTGGTCATTTTTTTTAAAATAATTTTTCTATAATTAGCTGAGCAATGATGTTGACATCTTTTGAATCATGCTACTTGTACATTACAACCAAGACAAAGACTGTATTAAAATGAGCATTAAAAAGAAATATTAGAATGAGTGAGACTTACCAATGTGGAGCCTCCCCCTACAAGATGATTTTATGGCTGAAGGATGAAAAGTATCAAACTCCTCAAGATTTCCCTGGAAGGAAAAATGAGAGATAGCTTTAATTCACATTTTCTGATGGTTATGTCACATTTAAGTCAATACTGACAATAAAGGAATAAACTTTTAGAGTTCACTGTGATTATCCACCTCTGATCCCTTTCCTACATACACCTACATTTTCAACACTTTTTTCTTCCTAGACTTTTCACTTGCTACCTGTTTTCCAATGTTACTCTTTCTAAACCATGTTCTAATTTCATCTAGTTCAGAAAGCCTTAATTTTTTAATTTCTATTTTACTCGTAGGTTTATTCTAATATTAATACATATTCCATCATCTATCTTTTTGCTTTTTTCATGGATCTGCCTTATTTCCTCTACTAAATTTTTAATTCAGCAATCTCATTCTCTATTCTGTGTGTATTCAAAATACAGTAGAACTTTGGTATTGTGACTACTTAGCAAGGGCAAGATCTACTCATGCCCACATATTAGTTGAAGAGTCACAGTCCTACCTACCCATGCCTGAAATGATCACTGCCAAAATATCCATTGACTGACTTATAAATGACTTAAGGTTTTCAAAGGAAAATACTGCAATTCTTGCTTAGGACTAGTAGAAAATGAAATCTAATATTTTTACAGAACTTTAATGAATAACGTTTTAAAAAGTACAGGATACTATTATAATTTTCTGCTGACTTTTTCAGAACCTAAGTCAAATGACATTTATTGAGCAGTTAATATGTGCCAGGTGCTTTATATATATCCATCAATTTCAGAGCAACCTAATGTGGTAGAAGGGACTTACTGTTGATTTCTTTTTTTTTTTTTTTCCGTTTTTTTTTTTAGATGAGAAACCTGAGGCAAACAGAATTTCAGTTACTTGCCCAAAGCCTCTTGGTCAGTAAATTGGTAGAGCTGGAAATGAAATACAGGCAATCTGACTGAGAGCCTTTCACTCCACCTACAATAATACGCCAGCCATGTCTACAAATCACATATACTACTAAATGGAAAGGAATGCTAGAAGGAAAGAACAGGGAAGATAATTTTACAAATCATCAAAGCATAGAACTGAAAATTTAAAAAGTAGCAATTTATAAAGGATTCTGCCCTTCATAACTCTCCCCCAACATACCTCAGGCAATCTTAGAATCAATGTTTCCTTGAAAAGAAGCCAAAAAGTTACGCATTCACATATATATACACATATACATATATATATGTATTTATATAAATATATAGGATTGTATTGGGGAGTTTGAAAGAAAATAAATAAAATATATAAATACAAACATATGTATTTATATAAATATATAGGATTGTATTGGGGAGTTTAAAAGAAAATGACATTCCATTCTGAATATCTATATCAGCACCCAACATTATCAAACATCTCTTTATAATAAATTAGAATTTTAATTATATAAAATTTTTTTTGACACCCAGTCTCACTCTGCCCCAGACTGGAATGCAATGATGCAATAACAGCTCACTGCAGCCTCAACCTCCCAGCCTCAGGTGATCCTCCCACCTCAGCCTCTCAAGTAGCTAGGAATACAGGTGTGAGTCACAATTTTTTTGTGTGTGTGTATTTTCTGTGGAGACAGGGTTTCTCCATGTTGGCTGGGCTGCCTGCTTCAGTTTCCAAAAGTGCTGGGATTACAGGCTTGAGTCACTGTGCCCAGCCTTTAAGTAAGATTTTAAATGACTCTTAATCTGAACCTCTACATTAATCGCTCTGTTCTTGAACATCTTCAGTGTTTGTGTATTACCATTAACAAATATGGTATTTGTAAGACCTGAATATAATTTTGAGCTTTTTGTGCTACAAACTTCACATTTTCCCAAACCAGTCCTTTTTCCTAAACCAGCCATTTATTTTCCAGAAATAAGGTAATATTTAATAATAATAGTATTTGAAACTTTTGCATAGGAATACTCTTTCTTTCTGGAAGATGTTTCACAAGTTATTAGATTTATTATAAAAATCATTTTATCAATATTTACAGAAATCATTTAATTTAGAGATGGATATAGCTTACAGCACCCTCCCCACTTAAGGGTTACGAAAACAAGTCTTAATCAGGTTGGATTACTGCCTGATGTTATATAGTTTACTCTTAGAAGAGCTTGGATTTTTTTTTCTCTCTCTCTGCTCCTAGAAATTGCCTTCCCTGCTGTTTCTTTTTGTTTTATTTCTTCTGTGTTGTATTCTTTTGATTTTTTGGCATTTCATACTTTGCTTTTAGCTTTCACAAAAAGAAGTGAATAACAGATTCTGTCTCTCACACACACACATGCAAACACATACAAGAACACGTGTTGTGTAAAAAAGTGCTGTTTACCTTTAAAGTCACTACTTACATAAGATCTGTTATTACAAATTTAGAAGCCAATTTATCATTATTCATTCATACTAAGCATTTTCAAAACTTCCACGAGCATCTGTGTCACAAAATAAATCCTATCCCATAGCCACTGATTTTAATTCTTAGAACACTAGATTTGAGTATGCAATATTTTACAAACACTAGCAGTTAAGGAGACATGCAATTTTGGGGAAAAAGGAAAATTTAAAAACTATGTTTTCTTCTCTAATTGTCAAATAAATGATATAAAAGAGAGCGTTTCTGAGGGTTATAAAGGTCTACAATTATAAGAAAAATCAAAAAGAAAAAAATGTACACTTCTCTTGAATGTCTTTTAGGCTTTGTAAACAAAAAAAATCTATAAACAGATATGAAATGTACCTAATTATGTAATAAAATATGCACATAATGAAGAGATATATAAAATGCCTATTATGTACTCCTCATAAAAATTACAAATACAATAATGCAAACAATTGCCTTCAATTCACAAATAAAGCTAAAATTAAATTTATCATACTGAAATTCTATCTTTCTTATAATAACCTCCATTTATTTAACCTGTAAATTGTTTCTTCCACATAAATTCCTGACTTTTACTCTTTCTTCTTCTTGCATTCTGTCTCAACTCCTGGCTTTACTTTTCATATTTTAAAGAACTTTTAAGTTTTAAGTTCATGGGTACATGTGCAGGTTTGTTACCTAGGTAAACATGTGTCATAGGCATTTGTTGTGAGGTTATTTCATCACCTGAGTACTAAGCCTAACACCTATTAGTTATTTTTCCTTATCCTCTCTCTCCTCTCAACCTCCACCATCCAATAGGCCCCGATGTATGTTGTTCCCTTCTATGTATTCATGTGTTCTCATCATTTAGCTCTTAGTTATAAGTGAGAACATGCAGTATATGGCTTTCTGTTCCTACATTAGTTTTCTAGAAATAAGGGTCTCAAGCTCCATTCAAGTCCCTACAAAGACATGATTTTGTTCTTTTTTACAGCTGCATAGTATTCCAGTATATATATGTGGCACATTTTCTTTATCCAGTCTATTATTGATGGTCATTTAGGTTGATTCCATGTCTTTGCTATTGTGAATAGTACTGCAATGAACATACATGTGCATGTGTCTTTACAATAGAACAATTCATATTCCTTTGAGTATATACCTAGTAACAGCATTGCTGGGTCGATGTTATTTTTGTCTTTAGTTCTTCGAGGAGACTCCACACTGTCTTCCACAGTGGTTGAACTAATTTGCACTCCCACCAACAGTGTATAAGCATTATTTTTTTCTCCACAATCTTGCCAGCATGTATTATTTTTGACTTATTAATAATAGCAATTTTGACTGGTATGAGAAAATATCTTATTGTGGCTTTAATTTGCATTTCTCTAATGATCAATGATGAGCTGTTTTTCAGTATGGTTGCTGGCTGCATGTATGTCTCTTTCGAGAAGTGTCTGTTCATGTCCTTTGCCCACTTTTTAAAGTGGTATTTTTTTTCTTGTAAATTTGTTTAAGTTCCTCATAGATGCTGGATATTAGTTTTGTCAAAGGAATCGTTTGCAAAAATTTTCTCCCATTCTGTAAGTCATCTATCTGTTGATAATTTCTTTTGCTGTGCAGAAGCTCTTTAGTTTAATGAGATGCCATTTGTTGATTTTTACTTTTGTTGCAATTGCTTTTTGGCATCTTTGTCATGAAATATTTCCTCATGCCTATGTCCTAAATGGTATTGCGTAAGTTATCTTCCAGGGTTTTTATGGTTTTAGGTTTTACATTTAAGTCTTTAATTTCTGGCTCTTCTTAGTTCCCTATCCAGGTTGACCCTGGGTCTACCTCTCCACACTCTCATCATTTCAGCCTTCCTTCAGTCTCACCATCCTGCTAATTAACAACTCCAGACCAATCTTATAGTCCATTTCCCCCATCCCAAATTTTATAGTGCCCAAATATGGTAGCTTTAGTTCCTTATTAAGGAAATTTCCTATTAATGGTTTCCTGATTAATAATAACAATTTACTTAATTAAAAAAACAGGCAGAAGATAAGTGAATAAATACCAGCAAGACAGCATGCTTCTGACAACTAACTTTGGCTCTTGTTCAGGAAGCAGAAAGCCTATATCTTCATTTGTTTGTATTTAAAACTTAGCAGGACATAGTGACTGTCTAAATCATGAGGTGGAACATATCTGATCAATGATCATTTCAGGTTCCCACTGGCCTGTAGGTCTAAAATAAGCTTCACTCTTAGATATATTCAACATTAGTATCTGGCAGTACACCCACTGATACTCACACTGCTTATCTCCCAAATAAATGCAGTATTAGGTATTTCAAAGAAAGATATGAATTTATTAATTATTTTAATAAAAGCCAGGACAGGTTAGGCCTGACAGTTTACATACACTAGTGGAATCTTTGCTTTCTCAGCCCTATTTGGTTTACTTTCTCCTTGACATCTATGACACTCAAATGGTAGCTTGTTGACATAAATGGGTATCAGCGTGTTACGCACAAGCTTGATTCCCTGATGTTTTTGACTTCCAAGCCTAGATAAACATTCTAAAGCCCATTTGCTTATTGAGCACCAAGTTTATCAGCATTCGAACATCACACTCAGATTGTAGCCCACCATAAAATGAGAACTGACCACTCAGATAGCAAATCGAATAGCAGCAGGGCATACACACACACACACACACACACACACACACACACACACACACACACGCTTTGCCAGGATTCCACAAACAGCACAAATAATTTTTATTATTTATCTATTTGTTTATTTTTAGATAGGACCTCACTCTGTTGCTCAAGGTGAGTGGAGTGGCACAATCATGGTTCACTGCAGCCTCAATCTCTCAGGCTCAAGTGATCCTCCCGCCTCAGTCTCCTTGAAGTAGCTGGGATTACAGGTATATGTCACCATGTCTAGTTAATTTTTTAATATTTTGTTTTGTAGAGACGGGGATTCACTATGTTCCCCAGAATGGTCTTAAACTCCTGGACTGAAGGAGTCCTTCCGCCTCGGCCTCCCAAAGTGCTGGGATTTCAAGAGTGAGCCACCATGCCCCACAAAATAATATTTAAAATAAAAAACTGACATGACTTGGACCTTTGTCACCACCCAAGTCTCATACCAAATCATAACCCGTAGTGTCGGAGGTGGGGCGTGGTGGGAGGTGATTATGATGGGGGTGCTTTCTCATGGTTTAACACCATTCCCCTTGGTGGTGTTGCAGAAGAGTGAGTAACCATGAGATCTGGTCATTTAAAAGTGTGTAGCACCTCTCTGTACCCTTCCTCCCATTCCAACCATATGAAGATGCCTGCTCCAGCTTTGCTTTCTGCCATAAGTAAAAAGCTCCGAGGCCTCCCCAGTAATGCTTCTGTATATTGTGAAACTGTGAACTAATTAAACCTCTTTTATTTATAATTACCCAGTCTTGAGTATTTCTTTATAGCACTGAGAAAACAAGCTAATTCAAAAACTGACACACATTCACTTTACATTTAATGGATGGTTTAAACAAAGTTTTCCATGGGAATTGACTATTAATATTTGAGAGAACAACAATCTTTATTTTTCTGGAAAAGATTTCATTTATATTACATGCAAAAAGATGTTTTGTTAACCTGCAACTTTAATATCTAGAAAATAATTCCATTGAAGGCAGCTTTAAAGAGAGCTCAAATATCTCATCTTAAATGAGAAAGAAAAACAAAGGAAACAAAGCTCTTATAGGCTTTGCAGCCTATATAAGTTATTATGCTCTCCATTTTCTTTTCAGTCATGTTATCTCAAAAAGTAGTTTAATTTCATTACCTCTATTTCTAAACTTTTTAATCAGACTTTGTAAATGAGTCTTTCTACTGATATCGATTTGTCTGAAATTGCCAGTGACCTTCATATTGATAATTCCAAATGCAGATTTAAATGTATTTTATCGATATCATCTAATATTTGATTCTAATGAACACTGGTACCATTTTACAACTTATCTCATGACTTCCATGATGCCACTTTTCTCTTGATTTCTTTCTATAACTCTGTTTATGCCTTCTTAATTATTGATCATGTGTATCTCATATTTTTTCTCAGGACTTCATCTTTCACATTTTGCCCTTTTCATTCTATAACATCTCTCATAATAGCTTAATACAAAGCCATGACTTTAATAATAACTTATTCCTGATAAATCCCAAATATATAGCCCCCAAATTGAACATTTTTACATGAATGTCCCAAAGACACCCTTGATTCAACTTGTGAAAATATCCAATTACCCTTATTCTACTAATCTGATTTTGTGTTCTCTATCTCAGCAAACAGTAACAATAGATAACACTGATTAAACACTTATAATGAATCATATACTTCTAATATCTTAATGTAGTTACTCCACAACCTCATATAGGAGATATTAATATTATCACCATTTTGAAAATGACAGAAATGATCCTCAAAGAGAGAAAGTTATTTGCCTGAATTCACACAGCTAATAATTATTAGAGCTGGGACTCAAACAGACTCCCCATACACCTCACCATTACATCTTGGAAATATTTGCCCAGTTGCACAAATCAGATAATTTGGACTCATTTTATATTTTTCTTTTATTCACTTATTCTCAGAGAACTGTAATCACTTAGTTCTCTAGATTATGGGTATAAAATCTTGTGTTATTATTGTATCCATTCCCTCCCCTCCATCCTTATGGCCCTGACCTTGGTTTAGATCTTCACTTCTCTCCCAGATTGTTTTAACAATCATTGCCCTTTATACTAGCCCCTAACAACTGATGATAAATTTTCATCTCTGACCTTGATTCCAAACACTTTATTCTTCTGTTGCTTATAATGTGTCTAGGTAAAAAAATGTATGACTATGAAAAACCTTACCCTAAATGCCATCTTAGTTTTCAACTGGCTACATAAAAAAGGTGTATAGGTATATGCATGGTTTTGTTGTTCACAAAACTCTTTCTATCTCTATAGCTCAATTTCCTATGGAATTAAATTCAAATAATCAAAATTATAATTGAATTATCAAAAAACTTGAAGGCATCTACAAAAATTATGAAATAAAAGGGCTCATCCTGAGGGACTATGTTAACTTCACTTCCTGGGTCCACAAGGGGCGTGGTTTCAAAGGCAAGAACTTCCCAGTGCCATGCCTCCATCCACCTCCCCATCCAGGGACCTAGAGTTCTTTGTCTAACTTTCCCATGCTTGGGCTAGTTAAAATTCCAGGTGAACTTCCTTTGTTTAGAAAGCCCATCAAAAGCTCTGGGGGAGGTGGCTTTCTGGGCCAAGCAGCCAATCCAACATCAGAGGCAAAGATCACTCCAGAGGATGTTTGAAAAAAACTCCTCTCATTGGACAAAAACATAAATGGGGCAGGAATAACTTCAAAGTTAAAACTCCACCTTACCTGAGCAGATTTCCCTCTCTGGGATCCCTTCCCACAACATCAAGGGAGTAAGTACTCTCTCTCTCTCTATCTCTCTCTCTCTCTCTGCCTAATAAATTGCTCTCTGCGAAACTCTTTGGGTCTGATATTTATTTAACCGGTAAGCTTACCATGGCCAGGGCCTCTCTCCCATTCCTGGGGTGAGGGAACCCAAGAAACTGGGACACCCAATTACATCTGTGGTGAGCCAGCCAGGAGAAACGTTGTGGGAGACACTGTTACTTTGGGGCAGTGAGTGCCTGGGACCCCGTTAGCTTGCTGGATTCTGTCCTAGTCGCTTCTCTTGAATCTGCTGGGGGAGAGCACCCAGCGTGGGGCTGCTGGGCCTGCATGGGACCACACACAGTCTCGAGGTGGAAACCAGGAAGATGCTGTCTACAGAAAGCAAGTGGCCAGGCCCGTGCTGGGCTGTGCACACAGCAGTGTCTGGGCTGTGTGGGTGTGCTCCAAGTGGCCACGGCTGGGCTAGGCAGGCACGTTCGCTGATAAGTCTCCACCACCAGCCTCTAAATAGTGCGGGCCAGCCAAATTTTAAAGGCACAGCACTCAGCCTTCAAGCCAGCTTCCTTTTCTGGCTGTACTTTCTTTCTCTTGGCCAGTTGCCTATGGTGTGGAAGGGCACAGATGAGGGAGAGGGGGATGGGACAGGCCAGGCCCAGGGGCTCCACATATTGCAGTGCTCCCTGCCACCTGAGCAGAGTGGAGCAGGAGCATGCTCCCCCTGAGCTGGCCCACTAACCCAGGAATGCCAGGCCTGCTGGCTCGCTGGCCGTGCAGTCCTGGCCATGAACAGAGCCCGTGAGCGGGGCGCCGCACGTGCTGTGAGGCCCATTTTCAAATAGCGTGGCTGCTGGAATTTGAAAGGTACAGGTGCCACTGCCACTCTGGGAGAAGTGGAGTGGGCAAGCTAACCCAATCCAGCCCGCAGGGAGAGGCCCACAGGGAGGGGCCTGCAGGGAGTCCAGCTGCTCCTGGTGCATTGAGGGAGCAGCCTGCAGCCCATTTTTGGGAGGAGGCAAATTCACAAGGATGGGCCCAATACACGCACATGGCCATGGTGAACAGCGGCACTGTGGCGGGGGCGTGGCTTTGGCGCCCCGGCCCTGGCCCGGCAGTGGCAGCCCAGGGACTCATGCCTGCAGTGTCCTTTGGCTTATGCCTATGAGAACCTCCAGCAGTATAAATGCACAGAGCCAGTTCCCTTAGTCTGCAGTGCTAGATTAAGTCCTAATGGAGTTAGAGTCTTATCAGTGGGTAGTAAGGGGCTATAGAACATTATGTTTATTTTCATCCACAAATTTTCCAATCCAACTGAATGGTGCCAGAATCTAATAATGTACAATTTGTCTTGCCTAGGATCAGATCTTCATATGACAAAGCTTCTCCATCTGGAATACCATAGTCAGACCTGGTCCAGGGCTTAAATAGTTAATTACAGGCCCCAAAACCCTAGGGCATATTCCTATAATGGAGAGTGGGGTAGGTGAGGAGGCCTGGGTCCTGAGGGCATTGTTTTGGCCTTGGCCACGTGGCCATCCAGCCTTCTTTAGGATTGTTGTGCTTAGAGGTGCCTCCCTAGGAGTTTATCCTCCTAGGGAAGTTTTATAATCAGACCTATGTTAATTGAACTCTTGCTGGGGAATATTGGTACCCATCGCCCAAGCCTCACTGGCCTAGGTTTCAGGGAAATGCCAGTAGGGATCACTAATCCAGGCAGTCCCCCATGTCCTTATTGTGGTCAATAGGAACATGTAGACAGTGAGCGTGTGCCATGATGCTGGTAAGCATGATTAAACCCAGCACAGGGGGGCCCCAGAAAATGATCATGCATCTTGGGCCAAGGAAATTATAAGGTGCTATAACTCGGGGATTCCCCAGGGCTATCACTATAACTGGAGGATGCTACAGCCCTAGCAGTTGCAAGGAATAACCAGGGATGTGGCCATTCCTGTGCTTAGTTTCAGATGGGTGCTACTCTTCCCAAGGCAAAATCTCCTTTAAAGTGTATCCTGGATAACTGGGACCAATTTGGCACATGATCCTTGAAGAAGGAGCGGCTCATTTTTCTCTGCCAAAAAGTGTGGCTGTAATGCCCTCTTCCAAGTGGAGAATCCTGGCCTCCTAAGGGAAGTATAAATTACAACACTACCAATGTACAATTAGACCTGTTCTATAAGAGCAAAGGTAAATGGTTTAAGATTCCCTATGTCCCTATTTCTCATCTCTAAGGAATAATCCTCAATGTAAGGCCTGTACCCCATAGCCTACTGGCCCCTCCTCAGGATTACCTCCACATTTAGGACTCCCTGTAGCTTCTCCCTCCACCAAAGCTGACCAGGTCTCCTCAGCTCCTATAACCCAAGAGAAATCAGGGAAAGCCAAAGTGGGCAAGGCACCTCAAGCTACTGAGGTGTTCTACCTTTGCCCCTATAGGCAGTAGGAGGAGAATTTGGCCCAAACAAGGTACATACGCCCTTTTCACTTTCTGACTTAAAGCAAATCAAGGCAGACTTAGGAAAATTTTCAGATGACCCAGACAAGCACATATATAGGGTTTGACTAAGCAATAACATAATATCTTTCCAATCTATTTCAAAGGCTTGGGTCAGTCCTTTGAATTAGATTGGAAAGATATTATGTTATTGCTTAGTCAAACCCTAACCAGCACTGGGAGAGAGGCTGCTGTAGCAGCGGGTCGAGTTTGGGGACGCATGATACCTTAGTCAAATACATGACCAAATGACGCCAGAGGAGGAAGGTAGATTCCCTATAGGTAGACAAGCAGTCCCTAGCATGAACCCTCACTGGGATCCTGACTCAGAACAGGGGGACTGGAGTTGTAGGCACCTATTAACCTGCTGCGTACTTGAGAGATTAAGGAGGAAGCCCATGAACTATGCAATGTTATACACCATAACTCAGGGAAAGG
Organism: Plecturocebus donacophilus; assembly: GCA_004027715.1. Lineage (NCBI taxonomy): Eukaryota > Metazoa > Chordata > Mammalia > Primates > Pitheciidae > Plecturocebus > Plecturocebus donacophilus. The sequence continues at coordinate 13,259 of PVKP010018050.1, forward strand.
AAGAAAACCCAACAGCCTTCCTTGAGCAGTTATGGGAGGCCTTAAGAAAGTATACTCCCCTGTCACCAGACTCCATTTAGGGTCAGTTAATACAAACAGACAAATTTATTATGCAATCAGCAGCAGACATTAGGAGAAAGCTTCAGAAGCTGGCCTTGGGGCCGTAACAGAACCTAGAATCATTACTAAATCTAGCAACCTTGGTGTTTTATAGTAAAGACCTGGAGGAACAGGCTGAAAGGAACAGGAAATGTCAGAGAAAAGCTCAGAGGAGAGGAAGGCTTGGATTAGCTGCCAGTCTGGCAAAGCTTGCTACCACTGCTGTCTAATGGGACATTTTATAAGAAATTGTCCCCAGAAAAATGGACCATTACCTCATCCTTGCCCGCTGTGCCAAGGGGATCACTGGAAGGCACAATGTCCCAAGGGATGAAGGTTCCCAGGGCCTGAGGTGGCCAACCAGAGGACCTAACAGTAGGACTGAGGGTGCCCAGGGCGAGCACCAGCACAAGCTGTCACCCTCATTGAGCCCCAGATAAAGCTAACCATAGCAGTCCTGGAGGTTGATCTCCTCCTGGACACTGGCACGGTCTTCTCTGTTTTATTTTCCTGTCCTGGAATGTTGTCCTCCAAGTCTGTACCTGTTCAAGGAGTCCTAGAACAAGCAGTCTCCCACTATTTTTCCCAGCCCCTAAGCTGTAACTGGGGAGATATACTCTTCTCTCATGCTTTCCTCATCATCCCAGAAAGTCCCACTCCCTCACTAGGATGAAACCTCTTAGCCAGAGCAGGAGCCATGATCTACATGAACATCCTCAGGGAGAAAATCTCTCTATGCTTCCCATTATTTAATGAAGGGATTAATCCTGAGGTTTGGGCAATTGACAGACAATTTGGACAGGCAAAGAACGCCTGCCCAGTTCGAATAAGGCTAAAGGATCCCACCTCTTTTCCTTACCAAAGACAGTATCCCCTAAAACTGGAAGCCAAAAAGGGGCTACGGAACATTGTAAAGAACTTAAAAGCTCAGGGTCTAGTAAAGTCCTGTAATAGTCCTTGTAATACTCAGTTTTAGGAGTACAAAAATCTAATGGACAACAGAGGCTGGTGCAAGATACCGGGCTTATTAATGAAGCTGCAATCCCTTTATACTCAGCTGGACCCAACCCTTACACCTTGCTCTCTCAAATACCAGGCAAGGCACAATGGCTCACAGTCCTGGACCTTAAGGACGCCTTTTTCTGTGTTCCATTACATCCTGACTCCCAGTTTCTCTTCCCCTTTGAAGACCCTTTAGACTCACGGGACAGTGTTACCCCAGGGCTTTTGAGATAGCCCCCACTTGTTTAGCCAGGCTCTAGCTCAGGACCTTAGTAATTTTTCACATCTAAGTACCCTGGTTCTTCAATATATGGGTGACTTACTTTTAACTGCAAGCTCAGAAACCCAGTGTCAACAGACCACCCAGGACCTCCTAAACTTTCTTGTCACCTGTGGATATCAAGTTTCCAAATCGAAAGCCCGACTTTTTCGGCAAGAGGTAAAATACCTAGGGCTAGTCTTGTCTAAGGGCACTTGGGCCCTTGAAAAATATTGTCTCCAACTCATATTGGCCTTCCCTCATCCAAAGACCTTAAAACAGTTGTGGGGATTCTTAGGAATAACTGGTTTCTGCTGATTGTGGATTCCCAGATAGAGTAAAATAGCCAAACCCCTATACATTGTAATTAAGAAAACCCAAAAAGCTAACACCCATCCAATCAATGGAACCCTATAGCTGAGGCAGCCTTTCAGACCCAAAGCAGGCATGCTGCAGGCTCCAGCTCTAAGCCTTCCTACAGGGAACAACTTCCCCCTACAGGTTACAGAAAAGTCAGGAGCAGCACTGGGGATTCTCACCCAGATTCCAGGGATGACATCACAACCAGTGGCATACCTAAGTAAGGAAATTGATGCAGTAGCAAAAGGCTGGCCACACTGCTTGAGAGTCATAGCTGCAGAGGCTATACTGGTCTCAGAAGCTGTTAAAATAGGGCAAGGGAAAGGTCTAACTGTATGGACTTCACATGATGTAGCTGGAATTCTGGCCTCTAAAGGAGGCTTACGGCTGTCTGACAACTGCCTACTCAAATATCAGGCCTTAATGCTCGAAGGGCCTGTACTGCATGCAGCTGCACACATGCGCAGCCCTCAATCCAGATACTTTTCTTCCTGAGGAAGGAGCAGACACAGAACATGACTGTCAGCAGGTAATAGCCCAGAACTAGGCAGCTCGAGAGGATCTCTTAGAAGCTCCTCTAGCCAATCCTGACCTTAACCTATGCACTGATGGAAGTTCATTTATGGAGAATGGAGTTTGAAAGGCAGGATATGCAGTAGTCAGTGATCAAACAGTGCTTGAAAGTAGTTCTCTTCCTCCTGGAACTAGTGCCCAGCTGGCAGAACTGGTAGCCCTCACTCAAGCTCTCAAATTAGGAAAAGGAAAGAGAATAAACATATACACAGCTTCCAAATATGCATACCTGGTTCTGCATGCCCCTGCTGCCATATGGAAGGAAAGAGAGTTCCTAACCTCAGCAGGAACTCCCATTCGATACCATAAGGAAATTTTAGAGAAGGACCTTTAATATGGGGGAACCCTCTCCAGGGAACTAAACTTCAATACTCATCCAAAGAGATAGAGTGGGCAATCTCCCAGGGACATAATCTTCTTCTTCAGGATGGCTAGCTACAGAGGAAGAAAAAGTACTCCTACCTGCTTCCAGCCAGTGGAAAGTACCTAAAACCCTGCATCAAACCTTCCATGTGAGTATAGAGAATACACATTGGATGGCCAAATTTATATTTACCAAAGAAAGGTCTCTTCAAAGTTGTTCAACAAATAGTCAAAGGATGTAAAATATGACAGAAAAATAATCCTTTGGCACACTGCAAATCTGGGGAACAGAGAGCCAGTCATTATCCAGGTGAGGACTGGCAAATGGACTTTACCAATATGTCTAAGTCTTGGGGATATCAATATCTGCTAGTATGTGTAGATACCTACACTAACTGGGTTAAGACTTTCCCCTGCAGAACAGAAAAATCCCAAGAGGTAATAATAGTCCTGATTAATGAAATAATCCCTGGATTCAGACTCCCTCCTTGTCTTCAAAACAATAACGTCCCTGCCTTCAAAGCTGCATAGACCCAAGGAATTTCCAGGGCATTAGGAATACAGTATCACCTCCACCATGCTTGGAGGTCTAGTCATCGAGGAAAGTGGAGAAGGTGAATGAAATTCTTAAAAGACACATAAAGAAACCGGCACAGGAAACCTACCTCCCATGGCCTTCTCTATCGCCAATAGCACTCTTTAGGGCTTGAAACTCTCCTCAGAATATATGACTCAGCCCCTATGAGATGCTTTATGAACAGCCCATTTTTACTAATGATCTTGTATTAGACAAGGAAACAACAGATCTAATAAAAGATATAACCTTCTTGGCTAAGTACCAACATGTTCTTAGGACCTTACCTGAAGGACACCCTAGAGAAAAAGGGAAAGAGTTGTTCTGCCCTGGAGACTTGGTTCTTATTAATTCTCTCCCCTCAGGCTCTCCCTCTCTAGGCCCATCTTGGGAAGGACAATTTTCGGTTATTCTGCCTACCCCAATGGTAGTTAAGGTGGTGGGAAGTGACTCATGGATTCATCACACTCGGCTGAAGCCTTGGACACCTCCTCAAGAAAATCATGGGCCCTCCACCCCACAGCCTGAAGTTCTAGGAGATGACCCTTCACACACCTGCAAGCCGTTAGAGGATCTACGTTTGCTCGTCCAGCAAGGTTCCCAGCAAAGTAACTACTCATGAGTCTAATTTACAACCTAGCATTAAGAGGACTATCGCTTTTAACCTTGCTATCTGCAACTGGACTCTCAAACCACAATTATTCCTTTGATAGTGGTGAGGGCGTGGGAAATAGGAAAACGTGGCACTGGCATTAGAAAACTGACTACCTCTGCTTAGTTACTATAAGCTATCTCAGGAGTTAAATGATAACATGGAAAAGGTTGCTAATTCTCTCTGCAAAAACAGCTTAACTCTTTAGCTGCCATAGCTCTTCAAAGTAGAAGGGCCCTAAATCTGCTAACAGCAGTGAAAGAAGGCATCTGTCTCTTTCTGTGAAAAGAATGCTGCTACTTTATAAACCAATTAAGTGTTGTCTTAAACAAAGTTAAAGAACTCAGGGACCGAATCAAACACAGGACTAAAGACTTTCAAAAAACAAAACTGTGGGGCTTAACAACTGGCTGTCCTGCTCTACCCTCTCCTTCACCTGTTTATAACCAATCTATTATTGCTGGCCTTCGGGCCTCTCAGCTTTAACCTTCTTGTCAAGTTTGTTTCTTCTAGAATTAAAGCCATAAGGCCACATGATCCTGCAAATGGTACCCCAGATGTCTTTGACTCGTGAGTTCTCTCATGGACCTCTGGATATACCTGCACCCCTGGAAGACTCCTCTCTGAAGGAAACCTCAACTGCAGGGCTCCTTCTATGCCCCAATGGAGCAGGAGTAGCTAAAGAGCAATCAATGCCAGTGTTCCAAGAGCAGTTGGACTTTCCTGTTTAGAGGGGGGACTGAGGGACTGTGTTACCTTCTCTTCCCGAGTCTACAAGGGGCGTGGTTTCAAAGGCAAGAACTTCCCAGTGCCATGCCCCCATCCACCTCTCCATCCGGAAACCTAGAGTTCTTTGTCTAACTTTCCCACGAGGGCTAGTGAACTTCCTGTGTTTAGAAAGCCCACCAAAAGCTCTGGGGGAGGAGGCTTTAATTGTGGGCCAAGAAGCCAGTCCAGCATCAGAGTCGAAGATCAATCACTTTGAAAAAACTCCTCTCATTGGACAAAAACATAAATGGGGTGGGAATAACTTCAAAGTTAAAATTCCACCGCACCTTGCCTGTGCCAATTTCCCTTTCTGGGATCCCTTCCAATAACAGTGTGAGAGCTGTCTCTCTACCTCTCTCTTTCTCTCTCTCTGCCTAATAAATGGCTCTCTGCAAAACTCTCTGGGTCTGTGATATTCATATGAATGGTAAGCTGACTGCACCTCCAGGCCTCTTCCCCCATTCCTGGGGCAGAGGAGGACAAGACCCTGGGACATCTGGTTACAATCCTATGTCTACTTTGGCAATTTAAAACTTTCAATTTGAATCAGCAGAAAATGAATACAAAGAATGATATTTGTCACATAAAGACTGAAGAATCCAAACTGTTCATGTCCCTAGAGACAATTATTTGAATGCCATGACAAAATAAAATTTGGAGAAAAACTGCCCTATGAGTTTTCTCTACCAAAATGTATGGTATATAAAGCTCTATTATCTGTGTATATTTACATATATAAAATGGAAGTTGCAATACAAAATGGGGAAAGTTACCCAAGCAAGCTAGATTACAATTATGAATTAAACACATTTTAATTTCCACCTGAGAAACATTTTCCTTATATAAAGAACACTTAGCTTATAAACTAAAACTCCTGGGTTAAAATGTCCTATCTATCTGTGTTCTAAGGAAAGTCACTAAGTATGGTCCTCAGTTTTCTTTTCTGGGGAAAAACAACAAAGGGGTAGGATTGTACTACATGAATCCTAAGACCTTTTTTTATTCTGCTCTAACCTTCTGATCCAGATGAATTTATCAAATTGGATACAATTGCTTTGGTATGTGAATCATAGAGAGGACAAAACTTAAAGATGAAAACAATAAAACAATGTTATGCCTGTTTGGCAAACAAAGAATATGAGACATCTGGGATTTAAAATTTGAGCTTGACAATTTTAATTATTCTAATTTCTAAGGAAAAAATTCAGACGCTTAAATGCCATTCTCCTAAATTGCTTTTAGTTCAAGTGCATAGCAATCAGAATTTCAAAGGCATGCGAGTTGTTCTCAGTAATGCATGTCTTTGCTGCTAAGTGAGGATACCACTGGAATGAAAATAGTGAATGACAGCAGCAAAACCAGTGTTTGGTAGGTAAAACTCTAGAAAAATAAATTCAAATTAGAGAAAGAAGTGAGATAAGCAAGTTTTTTGTTGTTGTTAAATGGGTTTATAAAAATGTATGCACTGTTGACCAGAGAATCCAAAAGTCTTCCCATTTTGTTGTAGTTTGATGTTATTGAATTAGGAACACTGACAGTTTTTATGCATGCTGAATGTAGCTTTGAATAAATGGATAGCTGTCCAGCACATTTAACAATTGGTAGAAACATTTTAGATACACCTAATAAGGGCTCCAAGGAACAGATAGGCTTCTGCCCAGACTACATACTGAGAATTCCAATTATACAGGCAGCCAAATTAATATAACCTAATTGCCACTACCCCGAGTGTGGGATGCAATCACTGCTTATCCACCCTTGTTTTTCCAAATAAATATTAGTGATATCGACTTAAAGACTATCCAGCTATGTAGGGAGAATCAACAGCAAACTACTTAGCAACCAGAAGCTACATTTGGTTTCTGCAGGCTTGTTTATGGAACTCACATAGTTAACTTTTTCCTAAATCAGTGGTCATAGGCTAAAATGGCTTAAGTATTTTCTCCTCTTGCAAGAAAAGATTATTTTCAAAATGAGAGCGAAAAAATGAGAGAGTCAAGTAAAAATGTATTGAATGCAAAATTAAATTGAGCACTGATAAACTTCACTTTTAAAGGTATTTAATCAAATTGAAATGTATTCTTCCATCTCAGTTTCACACAAAGTGCAATATGTGCTATTTCAAAATTAGATAATCCACTTAAAAGCTATTACTGTGCAACTCCACCCTCTTGCTAACCAAATTTACTGTAATGTGGGTGAGATTGTTTTTCTTTCACAATTTCTATTTGTTGTTTTGAAGAGTGATACATTCTAAAATGTTTTTCATTTGCTTAAAGTAAATGTATTTCATTGTTTTTGAAAAACCAGAATGGAAAAACATAATTTTTCATAAAAAGCACATGCTTTCTCTGAAAGAAACATATATTTAAACCACTCACAAAAGCACATTATGCAGCTAGTGAAAGAAAACTGCTTTTAAATATAACTATTGTAAATGATATTTTGTTTTTTCATGCCCACACAAAAATTTGTCATTTGAGAAATGTGTAGTTGTATCTTGAGGTAGTTGGAAATTATGTGAAAGACTGACTATATCCTCGAAGAGGTTTCCATTTTAATTTTGAATGTGCTAGAAAGAAAATAAATAGAAATGTGAAATTCAGTGGAATTGATTTCTAGGAAAATAAGGCTTTAAAAAAACACACTTTTAGAACTTATCTATAGAAAATAGTTTTCTGAGTAGGTCAATAACCTGCTTTTTAAGGATCTAAAATAAGATAGGACTACTGAAATAAGCATATTACATTTTAGAGCAACTATTTTAAATTTTTTATTTTCTGCTATATAAAATTAAGGAGTAGAGAAGGTGCAAAATCCTTTAATTGTCTTGTTATATTAGAGGCTTTACTAGATTCACTAAAAAAATGTAATATGGGCAAGAAACAACAAAAAAATCTCAGCAGTCTAGGTATCAATGATATGAAAATGTCACTAACTGGTTTAATTTTACTGAAATTATAATTTTCTTTGCACAATCATGTATAGAAAATGATTAAGCACTTTTACAAAATTTTTTACCTTGGACAAAGAAGAAAATTCATTTCTTAAAGTTAACGTAACTTAACTAAGATATAAACTTTAGATCTATGCTGTAATCCATTTGAACAATACATTGCCTTCCCTATGTATTCTAAATATAACATATGATCTCATCTGCTCATGGCAAAATAACATCCTCCTTAGATGCACATCTTCAGTGACAGAATTTCTGGAATGTATTCCTAGCTGAAGTAAAGCAGCATCTGCAGTACTACACAATCATCCTCAGAAGTATTGCTGTTTAGAAGCAGAACGACAATGAATAATGGTAAGAAATAGGGCACTGCCCCTGTGGGAACACAGTGGCAGAGGTAGCAAAATACTAAAACTTTCTACTGCTTTTTTCCAGAGATTTAAACACCAGCAAATAAGGCCCTGTAGGCATATAAAAGATAAAAGCAAATTCAACCCCCTTTTCACCTGTTCTGCTGCCACAGGGATCATTTCTCTATGTGTAATTTAAAGTTTTTTCCATTTCTGCCCTACGATTATGCAGTTCTGAGGAATCAGCATAAAGAGGCATACGGAGATAGAAGACTCAGAGATGAATCCTCAAAGTAGATTAATCTATTAAATGCAATCTATTAATGCACCATAGATTGCCAACTTACACAAAGGTAGCTCTACAGAGCTGCAGAAAAGAAACCTATCTGTCTAGACTATTTCCTGAGAGCCCAGAATGTTACTATCCTTGCTCTGGGGTAGAATTCTACCCTCAGCACTTTTACACTACTGCCATATGCTGGGATCCTTATTAAGATGCAGTTACTATCCTAGCACTGTGGGACGCTGAGGTGGGATCACCTGAGGTCAGGAGTTCAAAACTAGCCTGGCCATCATGATGAAACCCCATCTTAAAAAAAAAAAAAAAAAAAAAAAAAAAAAAAAAAAAAAAGATGCAGTTACTTTCAGGAAAGGTAATAAGCAGAGCTGCTAGCAGGACTACTAAATACATTAGTGTTGGTGAAGAAACTGACAGAGATTATGCTGATTGTGGAAGTTAAAATATAGAGAACTGAGACCACTGGAGGACCACCAGACAGGGAGATGCAAATAGAAGGACTGAAGACTACATGGGTAGGTGTAGCTTATCACCAACACTAGTGTACACTGTTCTTCTCCCCACCAGACTTCATTCAAATAAATCTAAATGACAAGTAATTACCCAGAATTTAAAAAAAAATCTTGACAATATTTTATTGCAAACAAAAAGAAAATTTCTAAGAGATTATTTCTTTATCTAATATGAATGTATTTGTGAAAGTCTTTGAATCCCTGTAACATGTAAACAGTTGAAGAGTTTAAGAGATCAGTAAAGAAGGAAACTGAATTTTAACTGAGAATACTTGAATTCTAATCTGAGTTCTAACACAAATCAAATATGGTCATGCATTAGATATTTCTGAATTAGAGTTAAGTTCTCATCTACACAGACAGAGGGCAGTAAGAGCAGGTAATCTCTAAGATATAATAAAGTTCTAAAGACAAAGCTACAGAAAATAAAATGTTTTCTGGTTGTGAATTAAAAATACAAATTTGATATTGCGTCTCTGATACACTACGCATTGGTTTTTACAAAACCTGCAAACTATGTATGTAAAAAGTTAAACAATCAAAGTGAACATGGGTTTGAAAGGTAGCACATCCATTGCTTTACTTAGAGATCAGAATCATGTTTGAGAAAGCCATTTTGATATTCAAACCATAAAGCCCTCTCTTTCAATGTGATAATTTATCCACAGGGAGGATTATAGAAAACAAAGGCTGGTTATCACCAATTGGTAAAGGAGTAAAATCCTATAGCTTAGAGATCTTTACCTTTTCTCAATGAAACTCTATGGGATTCAGAGGTTAATTTGGAGTTCCTATGAGCCTACCAAAAAAAGTCTGTACAATTTTGTGTGAATTGCATATGTACATTTTTCTAAGATGCTTTGTAGTTTAGGTCTGCAATTCACAGTGGTTTATGATGTAAAAAAGGTGAAGTGATGGTTCACACCTGAAGATCAAAGTGACATAAATAAACAAGAAGAAATAGAATGTTTCCAAGGAGATATTCTAGGTAAGGATGAAGCCACTGGTGCTGCAGAATCGTCCCTTGATGATTTCATGTAGGATCTGCCTGCACACAGCTGAAAAATTCCAAAGTCTATTTTATCTTTAGTAAGATAAATATACAAAGTACTAAGTGTACACAATGACTTGCTGTTCTAAAACAAGTATTTTGATTATAAGCTATGACAATTGTGATTTATATTAACTCTTCTATTTTGATTATCAGGTGTTTTTTATTATTCGTAACACAGGGACAAAAGCTCAGAATTTGTAACAAATATTTAGATGCCCAAGTTCCCTTTGAAGATAGTCTAACATGAGAGAGAGGAGGTCCGTCTCGGAACATCACGAAAGGTATCAAGAGAACTTCTGTTTTGTTCGACACCCTGGCCATCCACTGTTGAAGACATCTATAATTCACTGGAACTGTGAATGTGTGGAATGAATATTTTTCCTATAATTGTGCTTGTGAATATTTTTTAACAGGAATAAGAGAATAATGTTTATGAGTTTTCTGTAAAATAATATTTTGTGACTGAATAATACAGAGGACATAATAGATTGTTATTAAATTTTAGAGGATATAAATTATGCTACTAAATTTTCCTTTATATTAAAAAATTGCACAGCAATGATGTCTTTGTTCTAATTTATTGTCCTGGCTCTATATTCCAGTAGAATATGTTTGCAGATGTAAACATGGGATCAGACTTAGTTGATACTTATATTTCTTCACAAAAAGAGGTCAGACAGAAGTGTTAAAATCACTGCTATCTGAACAAATGTAGAAATAAAGTAGCCACAAATACAAAGAATCTAGATTTGAGAATAATCAAATAATTTGCTCTCATTTTGCCTTTCTCAGTATTCTCAAACATTATCTCACTCTACTGTCACTAGAACATTATTAGATCATTAATATCATGCACAATACACAGACTAAGAAATAAAGCTCAGAGAGTCTGGCCAATTTCCTGAAGTTTTCAGAGAGAATAAGTAATAGAGCTGACACTGGAACCCAAATTAACATTATTATTATTATAATCATAGAGTAATGCAAACCTTCAGAAGTTATAGGATAGATTTTGCAACTTCATTGGAATATACATGATTTTAGTTATCATGGGCTTAGTTCCCACTACATTGATTTTTTGGGACCATCAATGTTATGTCTCCCTTTTACTATCAGTCCATGACTCATTTCAATAAGAGTCAACTAATAGTTACAGTTCCAGAATCTCTTGTATGTTGCAGAATATAAAGGCTACTCTCTCTGTTGTTCCAGATGGTATGCATAATCAATGCAGGAATTTCTCACTATTTTGGAAAAGAACACTTATTCAAGATTCGGAGGTCAAAATGAGGTCGGTAATCATCTATGAACTAATTTGCTCATCTTGTTTTTCAATTTGAATTATTAAGAGACATTTCAGAAATATCTATTTTAACTTTCTTTGGCCAAAGTAGTATCCCTTTATTAACAGGCAAATTTGTTCAGGCGTTTCTTGAATAAAAATGTATTTTTTGGAAAAATATTTTAACAATTAGCAAAAAACTTAAAATGAGACAATAACATTTAATTATTAGAAGATTGTCATATAAGTGAATTCATATAAGTTGAAAGTCTTGGGACAAGCAAATTAGCAGCTGTAAAAAGTATTATAGTATTATCTATATCTGTACTTAATCTGAATGAAAAGTAGCCTTGCTTATAAAGAATTGTTTATATTGCAACTTTATAACAACAAATATGACCTCAGAACCATCTATCTAAACAATAAGATATTTTTTATATTCACTATTGGCCTTTTTGTGTATATTTTTCAGCTATCAATTTGAGAATAATTTCTAGGGTATTCAGAGTAAAGGTAAAATAGAATGAATAAAATAGATTTAGCTAATATGCTCTCAAGATCCATAATACTATATTGTATTATAATCATTACTATTTTAAATATATAGCTTATTTGATATAATTTCATAATATATAAGGATGACTACCTCAGATGTCTTATAACTAAGCAAACATTTGCTACAAATGTTTTGCCACTAGTCTGTGCTGTTGTATAAGAAACATTTATTTTCATCAAATGATTTTTTTTTTTTTTTTTTTTAAAGGAGTTAGCTGCATTTATTCTGTGTTAAGAATCACAACTGTATGATACCTCATTATGTTTTCTATAATATTGGGGAAAATCTTCAATTAAAACGAAATATAAATCTATCCATTGTCCCATTTGTTTCTAAAACCAAGAAAGTTGGCATTTTTAATACTTATTGTTAAATTAGAAAATATGAAGCATGATAAGCTACAAAATAATACCTTCCTTGGATATATTATACAAAAATATTCTAGCAGCTGGATTTTGCTAATGATCAACTAATTTGCACACATTACTAACAAACCGTCATTAAGTGGCTTTTCCAGATGACTTCATTAGTGACTACAGATGAACACAAAAATGTACAAACCATTAGAGATAATTTTAATATTATATTCTGTTTTATGTAATTATTTTCTCAGTTATCCATAAAAGTTGTAAGGTTTCCCTAGGTAAAACACAATTATTACATCTTTTAGTTTCTAATCTTTTATCTTAGAAAAATTTCTTATAGCTCACTGAGGAATTTTAGAAACCTAAATTATAGCCATAATATTCAAAATTGTTCCAGGGATTTAGCAAAATATGTCCATTTAAAACCAAAAGTAATCCTGTAATCTTTTTTTAATCTTTAAAAAATTATGTTTCAAAATTCACTATGTTGATTTTTCTAGGTACATGACAGTCTGAAAAACAGAATGAAAAATATGAAAGTATATTGGAATTTGCCTCTGATGCTTCCATGTTTCTCAGAAAACAAGGCATATTTAAATATAGATGTTATTTACTTGCAACTATGCAACAGTTTGTTTTAGAGAAAAATAAATTCAATTAAACATGGACCATTTATTGGAAATGATAAGATGGATGATTACACTCAGAGAGCAATTAATATTCCTCACCCAATTAATGAAGATTCACAAGTATATGCTGTTATTTGGGATAATATTTCTATAGTGAAGACAAGTTAGTTTAGACAAATGCCTTCCTTGTTTAAAAATAGAAATACCACAAAAACTGTGCTAGTCTCAATATGTCACTACACCTGTCATATAAAATCTGTTTTGCACACTCAGTGAACATCCAGAGTGAAATATTTTATTGATAATAAGTAGATCAAATATGCATGGAAATTGTATATTTAATTTAAATGGCTAGGATTTTTTTTCCCATGAGTGTTTTACTACATAAACATCTTTTGCTATCTTGTATAACAAAGAATGATCTTTAGGAGTCAGCTCACCTATAGTTTGAATACTTCCACCTATAATATATGTAAGTTAAAAATATTATTTCATGAACATAAAATTACAATATCTGACGACGACAATATGAAGGAGTGGTACTTGTGTGCAAATCTCTGCTCCAAACCTTTAATAAATACGCCAATCTAGGATTGTGTCCTCATCTATCTGTATGTCAGTTTTCTCATCTGTAAAATAAATAATAGCAACTACTTGTGTGTGTGTGCATGTGTGTGTGTATGTGATAATGCTTGTAGAGATTTTAGCATATCTGGCATTTAGTGAACACGCAGTGATTGTTAGATATACATGATAATTATTTATTTCATTTTATTAGTTTGAAGAAATAAAATTCTAAAGAGCAAATCAGGTTCTACAAAATGTGCGAAGGAAAATAACTTTTTTTATGTTTGCAGTTTAGCATCCCTGGTCTTTTGTTTCAACACTGCCCACATACTTCTTTTTCCCACTACTGTGGCTCCAACATTTATATCCCTGCCAAAATTTTGTTTTGACTCTATAACTATGAAAACATTGAAATTTCATTTCTCATGTGCCATATCACTGTAAAAAGGATAATATTGGGAAATTAATTTTTTTTCCTTCAGTGTTAATTTGCTGACTTCCTTAAAAAAATCAGCTGGGTGATCATAGGCAATTCATTTACTTTTACTTAGACATAGTTATTTCATCTACCAAAGACAACTACTTATTTCTCAAAATTGGTGCAAGCATGGTTAAATGGGCTAATAGAGGTAAAAAGCCTAGCACAGAAATATTAGCTTCTCTCACTACCCACCTTATTCTATTTATTTTCCTGTCATTCCAACAGGATTGCCAAATAATCCTCATTCCTGATAGTTTCCCATTACAACAAAGTTTCCTAACTAAGCATTAGCTGTCTCTGAGTTGTGTGCTAGCTCTGCTCTTGAATCCAACTATCTATTTCTTGCTGCGAAGCAGAAAACATATACAAGATTTCCTACGTGAGACATGTTTTCCACATTTTCACTGCCTGGTTTTCTAACATCTAGCAGGGACTAGTTCCTTGACCTTCTGCATTGTTTTATTGCTTGTCTTAACATCAGCCCTCCTGTCCTTTGTACTTCTTGTTTTGACTTGCTAACCTTTTCTTCTTCAATTCTTACTTCCAATCTCTGTTTCAGTTCTGGTCAATAAGTACTCAAGACTCACTAGTCCCCAGGACCTCAGGTCTGCTTCCTGACCCCTTATATTTTTATACCCAGGACTTCATAGTGACCTTCCACTTTGGTGTAAACCCTGGGTACTAGTTTCTTATAATCTTTGGCCTATGCTTCTGACCATTGCTATCTGAATTCATTCTAGCTGTCTTCTTGTCTTTATATTCACTGATTTATTTTGGTTTCCAGTTTTATTACCTGTCTTGAATCCCTACTCTTCCAGTAACTGATTCCCATATTTTATACTACTAATTTCATTAATACTCTAAAACCACCCTAGAAACTGCTGGGGGGGACGGGAGCTCTTCAAGATGGTAGGATTTGTGACCATTAGCACGTAAGGCAAGGAAAGTAGTTTCTTATAAATTTCCATTCATATATTCAATCCTCTTAGCTCCTTTTCAACACAGAAAACTAATGTTGACCATCAACTCCCTTCCCCAAAACAAATCCTATTATCAAGCATTTCTTTTACTAAAATGCTAACAATTTATAGTACCTTAAATGGTAAACTCCCCAAAGATATCTGTTTTTTTAATCAGAGTCAAGTTCAGTAAGCAGAAAGAACAGAAAGGTGGTGGTGGTGGGATCATTATATAGGATTAGAATGCCTTGAATTATAAGGTATTTGAGTGATTAGGGAGGAGGCCCGACACTAGGTTAGTTCAGAGAGAAAGAGCTACAGTTCTTGAACTGGATGAAGATGAGGTTGGAGGAAAAGATGTTTAAAATGTAAGTGGCATAAAATAAATGAGAAAAGCTGAGCATTAGAGACCAAAAAAAAAGCAATGATGTCAATTGGATGCTAGAGCAGACACTGAAACCACTTCCATGTGGCGTTGCAGAAAAAGGAGGCATGGATTGCTCCGGCTGGAAGGGATCTCTGCAGTCATTCAGTGCAGCCTCCCCATTTTTCCAGGACAGACATTTAACAGACATCATTAGTTTCCTGCTTCTTGTAGGTCCATACTTAGAAACTGGCCCTGCATGTTCAATACTTTCAGAAATAGTCACTTCTTTAGAACATACTGAACTGGATTAAAAGGAAAAGCATTTTCTCTGTTTTTTTTTTTTTTTTTTTTTTTTTAAGAAAAGAAAAAAGAAAAAAAAAACCCTTCTATATGTGTGTAGAACACACTTTGCCATCTGTTTCTTTCTCCACTTCAAGTCAGGTTCCCTTTTTTTATATCAAGTGATGTAATGCTACAAAAGATTTGAGGTCATTGTTAATAGAGTTACAAGGGAATCTTTTAAGAGAAAGTTAATTTGCTGTATATACTATCTGAGGGATATTCATAGTTTTCCAACAGTAATGTTCTGCAGTTTATAAGAATCTTCAGACATACTTAAGAAAGACCAGTGCATCACAAGTAGGGCTGATTTTATTTCAAATATTTTTAAATAAAATGTTTATAGCAGTGCTACCTGTAAACATTCTAGTGACATCTTCATGCTTGATGAATAGAAATGCTTGTAGGCCAAGTCCATGTACTCACCTAAAATGGCAAAACATTTACAGCTGATAAAGACTTTGGTGTGAGTCAATTAGTCAAATTTCATCTTAGGATAGCATGACCTGTCTCAGAATCTAGTGAATTATTTTGTCACTTATCACAGTCTAATTATAGCACTTATCACAAACTTTTTTAAGTGCTGATTTACATTTTCATCAGGATGAAGGTTCTGTGAAGACTGAGATCTCATCTGTTAGAGCCATTCCTTATTTACCAGCACCTGGAATACTAGGTTCAAAATAAATACCTGTTAAATTAAAGGACCAGTGGGAATTCGAGAAGACTGTGGCATGAGGCTTGAGCTGATCCCCAAGAATGAGGGTGAATGATAAGAAAAGAGGCAGACAAAGCAATTATATTTCAGAGGCAGTAGGTGGTGATGTGCTTGGCCACACTTGCAGGCCCCTGCAATGACCTTAAAGAAATTATGACTCTATGTCAATTTAAAAACTGACTTGATTGGGTACAATAAAACTAACAAACCTTAAAGAAATGTTCAAAATATGCAAAATTATATTTTCAGTAAATGATTATCTAATAAATCAATAATAAGAAAAACATCCATAGAACTCTCCCAAATGTATATCCCTACCTTATTTTATTTTACCATACCTTCCATTCTTTCTTTTTTTTTTTAATCTGAGTATGGATCCTACCTGAACCTTTCATTCTTAACCCTAAATTTCCTGTCCAATTTTGGGTGAGTTGTGGGTCTCCATACACTCTGGACTCTGAAAAATGCTCTAACCATCTATTAGAAAATTACATAAAGTCAAATGTTGATTCACTTTCCTGTTTCAACATTGCGAAAAGGGTAAGCATATGTAATGCTTATTTTTCATAAATATTAAAACTTCCTAAATAATGTACAATATATATTATCCCATGCTATGCTAAATGTACTTTAAGCATAATAAAAGTTGTTATATTCTCACAGCAGATTTGACACCCACATAGAAAAGAAAAAAAAATGCAGAAGTCATTGAATTCTGGCTACCTAATATATTACTTTCTGCAAGTATAGAATGAAGTCATTTTTATTTTTAAGTGAAGATTTCATTTTTTATGTTAGAGAAGAAAAAGAAAAGAATATCCATAATTTTGAAGAAAAGTGTTCTGTTTCTGGAAAACATGACTTAGCTATCATTTGGTAATTACTGCTCAGTACTAATTTTTAAAGTATTAGAAAGAGTAACCAGTACTCATTCTTCTACTGTGAGTCCTCTTGCAGCGAGTACATTTTAATTCATCTTCTCCTGCTGTTAGTCATCTGTAGATTTTTTTTATCCTCCATGATACTGTGATATTACAATCTTTCTTTTCTTAGGTCAAGGAACGGTGTATTGCCACGTTTATGCCAGGCATCCTCTACCCCTTTTCTCTAGTCCAAAAAGAATATTATCTTCTTTAATGGACACAATTACTCTTCTCTTTCAAATATGGTTACATTTTAATTCTTATTTTCTTCAGATAAGGAATGCTAAACAATTTTAATTTTGAAATTCATTTATTACTTAAAGATATACCAGAGTAACCACATGTTTTACTTAATGAATTATTTAGATAATAAATAATTTTCGTTTTTATTCTTGAGACAAGGTTTTGCTCTGACATCCAGGCTGGAGGGCAGTGGTGTGATCACGGCTCATTGCAGCCTCGACCTCCTGGGCTCAAGTGAACCTCCTTGAGGTTTCCAAGTAGCTGGGACCACAGGCAGGTGCCATCATGCTCAGCCAATTTTTCTTTTTTTTTTTTTTTTGTAGTGACAGATTTTTCCCATGTTGCCCAGGCTGGTCAAGAACTGTTATTATTTGCATTGTAATCCAGTCTTCATATAGCACTGTCATATGCCTCAGGGGCTGCTCCATCTGCCTTTACAAATCAATATTGCCTACTAATAGAACAAAGTAGATTACAAGAAGGAAACTTTTTCTAAAGATGAGCTCATTCAAACACTGAGGTTAAAAAAGGCGCCTGCTTAGTGGCAAACTCCCAAAAGAAGCAGCACAGGAGGGAGATGTGCTAAGAGTTGGAATTGTGTCATTCCCCACCTTCGAATCATCTGTTCAACTGTAACTTCAGAATACTGAGAAACCTGCCTTTAAGGTAAAATCAGGCCAAGCTATGCAAAAGAGGAGAAACTGACATTTATGGCGCACCTATTATATTTCAGGTATTGTAAAACTGGGTATTTTCATACATTATTTGATTTAATTCTGAAAACACATGAGAGAGTTATTACCATCTCTATTTATATTTTTTTTACAGGTGTAAAACTAAGGCTAAGGTTACACAGCCAAAGAAAGATCCAGGCTCAAACACATGTTTCTCATTCAAAGTCTATGCTTTTCCCACTGAAATATCACAAACTTTCTTCTTTCAAAATGTGTTCACCCATCCAACTATCCGTCGACTTATTCTTTCTTTCTCCCGCTTTCCCTCGCTATTCCCTGTTTCACCTTCATTCCTCTAGCAAAGACATACTGAACATTTACTATGAACCAGTTACTACACTAAATATCAGGAACTCACTGTGAAGAATATATTTTTTATATTATATTTCAATAATACTTTACATATATTTACTGTAAATAACTAAATGGCATACTGATATAAGATGTGCATAATTCATATAGTGAATGAACATATATAGCATATTAACACATTTTCTCATGAGCAAAATAGATAAGGGGAATGTTTTGCCCTTGAGATGCTGATATAAGCAACATATAGAGACAAACTACATGAAACTCAAGAAAGATTGACTTATGATTCACGTATGCTTAAAAGGATGATTCGTTGTTAATAAGCAGAGCTGATCTGACTTTTAAGTGTACGATAAGCCTTGAAAGCTGTTTGACATTTAATATTTTGGCTGCACATATTAGAAAACACAAAGCAGCCCAATGCCTTATTTCTGCAATCATATTCTCTTTTGTTCTTTGTAGTCCAAGAAGAGGTAGGCTGAGTTTTTGTCTCTCATGTATATCAGTGAGTTTTACAAGTGAGGGAACTGGACTGAAGTATGTGGTCAGAGGTTTAAATATTTCATGAGGAATGTGAAATGTCATGTATTGTAATTAAAGGGAGAAGAATAAGACTATGGATCTTTTCAGCAGGTAAATACTGGAAGCATATATTTGCATACCCACTATCGATAATTAATCCTATCAAGAAACAATGACCTCAGACATGAACAGCAGTTAAACCCTGGCAACTCTTTATAGCTCCTTGAGGTTTTCAGGCAATATCTCATATCTTATAATCATCACAGAATGCTTGATACATTTTATCATTCTAATTTATGAAGATACTAGAAAGCTATGCTATTAGTTCTGTCTTCATTCTGTATAGGAAATAGCACAACTTCACAACTTAAATTTTGGCAACAGTCTCACTCTGTCACCCAGGCTGGAGTGCAGTGGTGTGATCTTGGCTCACTGCGACCTCCGCCTCATGGGTTCAAGCAATGCTTGTACCTCAGCCTCCTGAGTAGCAGGGATTACAGGTGTACACCAACACACCCAACTAATTTTTATGTATTAATTAGAAATGAGGTTTCACCATGTTGGCCAGGCTGGTTTGGAACTCCTGACCTCAAGTGATTTGCCCACTGCAGCCTCCCAAAGCTCCTTGGCTATAGGCATGAGCAACCGCACCTGGCGATTTTACAATTTTGATTCAAATATTGTTTTTGTTTGTTAAACTTTTCAAATATAAAAACCTGTCACCAGTCTACCCTATTTTAAACTAGTCAGAATCATAACATAAAATCCCCAATGGCGAATGATGAAAACAAAGTATATGACAGATACGTGGCAATGACACAAATGATATTGTGCTTAATAAACTATGTATATTACTTGTATTTGTAATATCTGTAATTTGAAGAGGCAATCAATAGCTATCAGCAGAGAAATTTTGTGTGTCCCTCATTCATGAGGACTACATGATCTGTAAAATTTGCAAGATTTGTTTTTAAAGATGGGATTGTTAGGATACTAATATATGCCAAGAACCAAGATGGCCTTAAGGCTTCCCATCATTGACAACACTATAGAAAGGCTTCCTTTTAACTCCATTCCCCTGATTTCCACTTTCTTAGAGCACTTATTTGAGAAAATTTGTAATTGTAAATTCTTTCCTGGACCTTTTGACATGCAAATCTCCCACAACCCAGAAACATCTTTTCAAGGACCCGGTAGCCATTCCTTTGAAACGCTGTGAAGACAGGGCCCCTGTTTCTCTGTTTCACTGGAAGAGTAGGAGTCTAATTTCAATATGCAGGATTTAGCAAACACAGATGGCCTAATCACCCTGACCAGGCTTTCACTAATATCAAGTGTTTAAAAACCCTCCTAACTTTTGTTTTAGTAAAGTTGAGTACAGTCTTTTTCCTATTGCAAATAGTGTTGAAGAAAGTCATCTTGGCCCTTATCAACTGAATGTTTTTGTCCCCTCAAAATTCATGTGTTGAAGTCTTCATTGCCTGTGTGATGGTATCTGGGGGTGGGGTCTTTAGGAGATAATTAGGTTTAGATGAGGTCATGAGTTCTGGGTCATGATCGTGGGACTAGTGTCCTTATAAGAAAAGAAGAAAGATCAGAGATTTCTCTCTCTTTCCCTCTCCTTTTCTCTCTCTCTGCCATGTGAGAACCCAGCAAGAAGGTGGCCCTCTGCAAGCTGAAGAGAACCTTCACCAGGAACTGAATTGGCCTAATCTTTGATCTTTGACTTTCCACCCTCTAAACTGAGAAATAAATGGCTATTGTTTAAGCCACCTAGTACATGGTATTTTGTTACAGAAGTCCATGAGGACTAAGACACTTGCCTGCTTTACTGGTCTGGTGCAACTTTTTTTTGACACCCAATATACTAATGAGCTTCTACTTGTGTATTTGAAAATAATAGCATTTACAAAGATCTGCATAATAAATATAGTGACTATCCATTGAATACTTATGAATATAAGACACTTTTCCATATACTCTTTCACTTAATTTAGTCCTCTCATCTGCATTTTAATGGAGTAGATACTATTTTTAAGCTCAGTATATAGATGAGGAAACTGAGACTTGGAAACACAGAATAGCTTTCCTGAGGCCACAAATCTAGTAAATGGTCCATACAGAATTTAAATATGGGAATCTGATTTTAGGGTCCTCCTGAGGGATTGTGTCAAGGAAAACCAAGTCCACAAGGGGCGTGCTTTCAAAGGCAGAAATTTCCCATTGACATGCCCAACAGGGCTTCACCCACGTCCCCATCAGGAAACAGAGTTCTTTGTCTTACTTTTTCGTGCGTGGGCTGGGCAAAAAGCCCAGATGAGCTTCCTTTGTTTAGAAAGCCTGCCAAAAGCTCTGAGGAAGGAGGCTTTGATTGTAGGCCAGGCAACTAATCCAATATCAGAGTCAAAGATCAACCACTCCAGAGGAAGTTTGGAAAAGCTTCTCTCACTGAATGAGAACTTGAATGAGGTGGGAGTAACTCCAGGGTTAAAATCCCCCCTACTCCCTTACCTATGGACTCCATCTCTGGATTCCCTCTCACAATGGTGTGGGAGCTCTTTCTAATTCTCTCACTCTCTGTCTCTGCCAAATAAATTGCTCTGTGCAAAACTCTTTGGGTCCAATATTTACTTGAATGAGCTCACCATGCCACCAGGGCCCTCTCCCCATTCTTCGGTGAGTGAGAGCCCAAGAACCTCGGACACATCCCATCGGAAAGAGAACTGAACCCCCTCCTATCCCACAACCCAGTTAGACTCCCTCTTAATCACTTCATTATGATATATGGGGGCAATTATCACAATATCTGAGATTTCATGAAACTGTCCAACATCATTAAACACAGTTTTATTTTGCAGGGTGTACTGAATTATGAATAACCATAGGAACGATACCCATCTTTGCAAAGAGGCCTGCACCCAGAAGGAAATGCTAGCATGTTCCCAAGAGTAATTGTGATTCAGTTAAGTCCAGAGGAACATTATATATAAATATAATGTATATTGTATACATTATGTATATACAAATGTATACATTATGTATATATAATGTATAATGTATACATGAGTGTGTATACACACATGTGTGTATGTGTATGTGTATGTGCTACAACATGTGATTAAAGTGAAGGAAAGAGAAATAAGATAAAGTAGCATCTAATGAAGCACACACTTGTTCCTGCACTGTAGTCTTTGATTTCTGAGAGTACTTCTTAAGAATATATCATTTAATACAATATTTCTAATAAAAAATCTGACTAGCTGAAGATGTATCTTTCTTCACTTGCAAAAAGTAGCAATAAGACAAGATACCCACAGAAGGATAACCTCTTTTGTTAGCTGCTGGAAAGAGAAAAAACTATCGAATAAAGAAGTCTTAGTCTTTTTATTTTATATTTAATTTAAAAAATCTGTGTTCTTTGTTTTTAAATTGTATTAGTGTTTTTCATAGTAACTATTTTTGATTTTTAAACAGAATATGAATAACCGTAGGAACAATATCATCTTTGCAAAGAGGCCCACACCCAAAAGAAAAAGCTAGCATATTCCCAAGAGTAATTGTGATTCAGTTAAGTCCAGAGGGGCATAATATTGATCCAAAAACAAACTTCTCTCTTGGGATTCATTGAAAGGGATTTAATGAGCCACATTCTCCCTTTCTGTGGGTTATATCCTGGGAATAAATTAAGCTCTTTTGCAAGCTGTGTGAACTCTCATTGGTCACTTGAGTATTATTTACTGCATGGAAGCAGAGACTTACAGACAATCCATCTTAAAATTTATAAATTGTTGAACCTTGAAATTTCTGCCTACATATTCAATTTGGGATTGTTATTTTTGGTTATAAAAATAGGTAAATTCATATCAAGTAGAGAATTGTAAAGATAAGCAGAAATATAATGTTTATAAGTGTAAGGCAAAGTAGAAATTAAAAGATACTAAATTGGAAGTCAGCAAAACTGTTTCTTATAAACAAGTAACTATAAATTAACCTAATAATGCCACACCAGACACTATAACCCATACATTATAGCTTAACAATGCATAGCCAATCAATAGCTTATGTTATTTTAATGTAAATTCTTGGTAAACAACTCAAGAGTTGGCCCTCCTTTCCCTTTAAAAAACTACTTGTACACTTTGGGAGGCCAAGGCTGCCAGATCAGCTGAGGTCAGAAGTTTGAGACCAGCCTGGCCAACATGGAGAAACCCCGTCTCTACTAAAAATGCAAAATTAGCTGGGCATGGTGGTGCATGCCTGTAATCCCAGCTACTCAAGAAGCTGAGGCAGGAGAACCATTTGAACCAGGGAGGTGGAGGTTGTGTGAGCTGAGATCGGGCCACATGCCATGGAACTCCAGCCTGGGCAATAACAGTGAAACTCTGTCTCAAAAAAAAAAAAAAGAAAAAAGAAAGAAAGAAAACTACTTGTAACTGCTACTCATCAAAATGTATACTCCAGACAACTTAAATCTATGTTCCCGGGTTACAATCTTCAAGCTAGCCCAAAGAAACTCTATACTTCTGTTAATTTTGCCTCAATTTCTTCCTTTTAGATTGATGCCTTGAACCTGAATATCATGGATCCTGCTATCAACTGAGTCATGAGGATTGCACTAAGGTGGGAGTGTCTGATGCAAGATGGGCCAATTAGATTTTCTCTTGTGGGAATTTAAAACATTTCCAGAGAGAAAAGCTTCTCATATTGAGTTATTTAATGGAGCATTCAAAAGAAGGTCCATAAGTTTGCAGCACTGATATCCCCTGCTGGGTCACAGCACTGATATTTCCCAGGCACTGGTTATGTACCATTTTTTATTCCAATTTTGGAATTACTCTAGTATACACCTCGTTTTAATTCTAAATATTTAACATGCCTATTGCTTTGTTTCTATTGTTTGAAATAAAATAACTTTAACTGAGACAGAACATAGCATAATATCTGGTTCTATGAAATAGGTCAGAATTCCTTTTTCTGACTCAGTATTAGAGCTGTTTTAAAGCCAGCAAAATAAGAAATATAAATAAGTTTATTTACATTGAACAGGTATGTACATACTAAGTTGATTTTGACAAAATTCCATAGAAGTGGATCAGTGAGAATGAGTAGAGGCAGCTACCTCCCTGGCTAACAGCATTATGAGTTGGCCTGAAGCAGTAAGTTCAAATTTAAGATTATTTTAATGCCAGTTGAGTCTCAAGAGTGAGCCTGAACTGGACTAGGGGATTAGTTTAGACATGTTCTTCACATACTGATGCTCAGCAGCCTGCCAATATTTACAGCTTCTACGTTATAGAATACTCATGGGCTTCTCCTCAAGGATTTGCATATCAACCTTGGTCGGATAAGTTTAAGAGAAACATATGGCTACATGTATTCCTGGGAGGCCACAGTCACTATTCCAGCAATCATTGGACCATGCCATTCTACAAGGCAGTTGCTTGTACTAACCATCCATATAGTAATATGCAAAGAGGTAAGTCACTTAGGGTGTGGTTTGCTTCTTGGAGGCATGCCTTGGTATATATCAAAGGCTCAAGAGAAAGAGGTTTTGTTTATGGACTACGACCTTACTTTGAGTTAGAGAATTTAGGTGCTTAGTATTGGAACAGATTGTAAAACTCTTGTCTTTTATTATTTTCTCTATTTTTCTCATATTTTAGCTATGGATGCAAAAGATGTGAGAATTAACAAATTACTACATTTCAAATCATTTTTAATTCAAAAGTATCATAAACAATATATCTTATTGGTTAAGGACTGTAAGATAATACTTTAGAAATTAAAAAAAAAAAAACCACTCAGTTTTACCTGTGACTATTTTTTAAAAGTATGGAAAATTAGGTTACTTTGGAAAATTTAAAATAAAGTATGCTTCATTACTACATAATTGAGAATGACAATGGAAAAAATCTTATTCTCAAAATATTGCTGCATTCAGACATAAAAATGTAAGATTATTATATTGCACACATATTTTTCTTCCTTCTAATATTAGGGTTGAATATCAACCAGTCAAAAAAATCTTTATGAATTTCTATGTTAGATGCTTCTGATATTCTATTTCCCTGACAACCCATATTCAAAGAATATGAGGAGGTACAACTGCATAATGTGTTTTCTAAAATAGCTTTGCCTACCAAAGCAAAACCTCCTAAAATGGCCTTAAACTTGAAGATAATAACACATTTCATTTATGTCCTCAGCTTTCAAGTACCAATTTTATATTTGCTTTATAATGTTAAATTGAAGGTTTATTGTTTAAAAGAATATTTTTAAAAATGGAAAGGGAGGGAAGGAAAAGAATGGGGGAGACAGAAAACTACTTTCTAAACGCAAATTCACTCAGATACATTGTCCCATCCACAAACCCTTTCCCATTAAAATAACACATCATTTTCTACCTACTCAAAATGTCATTACTGCCTTCTTATTTGAATTAAATATAGGTCAGCTCATGTTTGTAAAATTATGAAAACCACACAAAATATATGATGTATAATTTCACTTGTCCACTAGAGTGCACTATTGTAATCTCATGAACATGACAGAAATGTGTCGATGTTTTTAATGTGCATAAAAGAGAAATACAGTGTTAAAAGCAAATTGCATTTTTAATTGCCACCAACCTCTAAATACATGACAAATTGCATGCAAATTAGATTTAATTTACCTTATGTTTTATAGGTTCACAAAAGGCTTTTAAAAAGTATTATATTTGAAAGCGCATTCTCTATTTTTCCCACTATCAGCATAACAATAACAGGTTTTTTTCTTCCCTTTCTTCCTTCCTTCCTTCATTTCTTCCTTTCTTTCCTTCTCTCTCTCTCTTTCTTTCCCTTTCTCTTTCTTTCTTGTCTTCTTACAGTCTTTCTTTTCCATCTCTCTGTCTCTCTCTCATTCTTTCTTTCTGTTTATCTCTCAGAACATAAAAATACAAAAGAAAAACAATGGTCACTTTGGGGGTCAGGTATATGGTATTCACCCATGGGTATAATATCTTCCTTTTGATTTAAATAGAAAAGAGACACTTGCTCAATTAAGTTTCTCTCCACTGCAACCCTCCTGTGTGACAATGAAAATGCATAATGAGTTCTATAGTCATAACAGGGAAAGACAACGCATATCCTACAACAGGAAAGGAGAAAGAAGAAAAATATATAACTCGTCCCAATGAGCAAATGAATCATAGAAATCAGAATGGAAAGGACCTATTATGCATTGAAGACTATATATAGCTCAGGGAAAACACAGTTTCACTAGTGTTTATTTCAGATTACATTGCTTAGCATTTACACTGTTCTTCCAACAATAGCTCTCTTTCCCCTTCTCACATGACACACATCCCACAATTGTCTGTGGTAGGTTTTTCCTCAGCTCAGAAGAGATTGCTTTGAAGGCTAAGTTCACACGCTACAGTAATTAACTACATAATTAGTCTAGAGTGAATCTTATATTGTCTTCTATGATACCTTCCTGTTCCCCATCATGCCACTTCATCAAAGCTGCCACTATTTCTAATGCCCAAATCTAATGCCCAAATTTAAGAGGCTGATTTATCCAGTCAGAAGGGGAAAAATGAAAGGGCTAAAACATTCTTTTTTACAGAGGAATCTGAAAATCGTTGAGGGCTACAGAATAGACGTTAGAATGAACATCTTTTCACATATGTAAAATGAAGGTTTTGGGGAATTGTAATTATCAGCCTAAGTGACTACAGTTTATACCAGCGGTTTCAACAGTATGGTCTCTGGACCTGCAGCTTTATTATCACCTGGAACTGCTAGAAATGCAGCAAATTCTTAGGCCCCACCCACAAATGCTGAATCAGAAACTCTGGAAATGGAGCCCAGTGATCTAAGCCTTAACAAGCACTCGAGGGGATTATAATGCACACTAGACTTTGAGAACCATTGATTTATACTGTTAAGAGATTTACTAAAAAACTAAAATCAAGATTCTCATAGAATTTTCAATAATCATGTGTCAGTTTACTTAAGTCACTAATGAGGAGAGTGGTAGGCTGTTACAACCAGCTCAAAAGAGAACTCAAATAACTACACATATCTAGGCAATAAAAGATGCTCAAATGAATTTACATAAGATGTAAGACTGTTCTATCCACAGGATGATAATCAATTGCATTCCACCAAGCACAATCCATTAGCCTTCCTATGGTGCATTTATAAAATTATTGGTCTTCAGCCAGGCTCAGTGACTTACGCCTGTAATCCCAGCATTTTGGAGGCCAAGGTGGGCAGATTACCTAAGGTCAGGAGTTTGAGAACAGCCTGGCCAACATGACGAAACCCGTCTCTACTAAAAATACAAAAACTAGCTGGGTGTGTTGGCAGGAGCCTGTAATCACAGCTACTGGGGAGGCTGAGGCAGAAGAATCACTTAAACCTGCAAGGTAGAGGTGGCAGTGAGCCAAGATCGTGCCATTGCACCCCAGCCTGGGTGAAAAGAGTCAAACTCACTCTCAAAAAAAAAAAAAGTATTGGTCTTCAACAACAGAGTTGTTAAGTAGCCAATGGCACTTAGGGAGAGGTACCCTACTTAGGACAGTAATTTTTTTTTCTCTCTTGTTTGCCCATTTCAACATCTTTCACATGTTTTTTTTTTCCTGGCAATCTACATAACTTATGCTTCCCAAAGGCTAATTATGGTTAAACGTCCTTCATCTTGGAATTTCTGAGTCATGCCAGCTCAACATACTCATTTTAAGCCCATGACTCAGTCTTGCTCCCAATTTATCTCTTTTAATCAATTAGTTAAGACAACATGGGAATGAAAGAGATTAAATGATTTGTCTTATTTTATAAGTACTATGTGAACATTTTATTGCCCTAATAATTAATGTTAAGAAAAGATTGTGAAAATAGAATACCATTCTTTTCTATTTTTAGTATAACCAATAAATTGATGTCATTTTCAGATTATGTGCATGGAAGTGAAATTCTGCTCATTTAGCAGTAGGAATCTACTATACCAAATACAGCAAATATACTAATATGTTATTCTATGTAACAAGGTCAGATCTGCAAAGAGTTGTGTAAATTCAGCAAAATTCAACTGTTCCACTTCTGTCAAAGTTTTAACCAATTCATACTGACATAGCTAGTCAAGTTATAAAACTGAACCTATCAATATGAGAGAAAATAAAGCATTTCTCACCCTTTCCTAAGAAATAAATGTTCCACTATATATCAGTTGTCAATATCAAATTGGGTTTAATTATACATTTAAAGCACCTATTGATGAAAAAAAGAGTAATAAAATATAGTATAGTAAGAGAAAAAGTTATGAAGAGCAAAAAGAGAAATCTTGGGGTTTATGATCTAATCTATAAATACCTAGCTGGTGAACCTTGGAAATATTTTAACTTCCTTCAGTCTTAGCTTTCACATCTTTGAACTGGACAGATATCTACTGTATGGGAGAATATCACATGTGTAATAAATCATCAGTTCTAATACAAAACATAATAACATCATATGTACTTGATTACAAATATATAAAACTTGGTAAATTATGGTCTGAAAGCCCTATAACATTCAGATATGGAATCTGAGGTATGAGGGTAGGGGAAAAGTACTCCACACTTCTTGCAATGTAGCAATACCAGCTAGTTCCGAGGTAACTAGACTGTGAAACATCTATTACAGGTAGCAGTGCTGGGGAAAAACAAAAATAACATCTCAGAATCTCTAGCTTCCAGTGGATAGTCCTCAAATTACCAAGTTCAAAGAGCATGACCACTGGCCAATATTATGACTAAAAACCTTCTTTCAGAGCTATTAATAGAACACAATAGTAAAAACACACCAAATGTGTTTTCTAACTCTTCGTAAGTTTTCTAGGTTTTTTTCCAGTGTACTTTTCTTAGCATGTAATGAATGTCCTTCCTTTGTTCTTCGTTTATTTAGGTTGTTTTTAGTCTTCAATGTGTAATTTAAAAGATTTTTTTTCACTTTTTCTGTCTTATCCTTATCAGAATCATTCCTCTTTGTTTCTCTTAAAAATTTTGTATACCACAAGTTGGCTTTTATTTAATTCTGCATTATAGTACAGTGAGTTGTTTTGAGGGCTATGACGATGCTGTATTAACTTAAAACCTTAATGCCCAACAGAGTACTTGAACCTTAATTAGTTGTACGACAAATGTTTACTAAATTTGAATAATAGATACTACAATACCCAGACTACCACAAAAAAGGTGAAAATCACGAGAAGACTGTAAATCAAATCTATATAGAAGACATCCTATTATTTCATGTCACGGAAGGCAGGAAAATGTATTTATCTCTGATATCTACTTTTGTCTTCCAATGTAATCGAACTCCTTTCCATCAGGGAATTGTGGTTAGTGGTTTATCATTTTTAAGCACCATCATCACAAATTCTACAAGCTTGACTCTCTCCAAGAAGCTCAGAGTAGGTTTGGTCTTATTATTTCCCAAACATCCTCCCTCTTACAAAAGGAGAGATGCATTTTAGAGACATTAAGCAATTAACCTACAAAACCATATGACCAAAACCATATGTCACCCCCAAACTGAGTGACAGGATCATTTATACCCTCAACCCCAGCATAATGCTATATGCCCATGTAACAAACTTGCACATATACTCCCTGAATCTAAAATAAAAGGTGAAATTATATATTAAATAAATAAATGTTGAATTATTTAAAAGAAAACTAGAGTTGCTATTTTATGGTCTAGGCCAGTGTCTTACATATTAAATGAGAAGGCTACACTAAATTTAATAGCTCCACAATTACTTTCCTCAAATTTCCAGTTTATTCGGCCAATAGTGATATGAATTGTAACATTTAATTAAGAACCAAATAAATCCAACTAGGTATAAAAAGATGTTTCCAAACATATGCAATAATGTGCCTTGTCTAAAATGCTACACTGTCTCTGGAAATTTTTAAATAAAATCTTCTGCCTAATGTTCTGCTGAGACTTGGATTTAAAAAGAAAGAAAAAGAAAAAAGAAAGAAGAAAGAAAGAAAGAAAGAAGAAAGAAAGAAAGAAAGAAGAAAGAAAGAAAGAAAAAAGAAAGAAAGAAAGAAAGAAAGAAAGAAAGAAAGAAAGAAAGAAAGAAAGAAAGAAAGAGAAAGAAAGAAAGAAAGAAAGAAGGAAAAGGATGCTTGGCGGAGATCCAGAAACTTATCATTTCCAGTACACGTATTTATTCCCTGAGAAGGCAACTCTAATGCAAGGTAACTGGTGCAGAGTTGCACAATGTTAGTCAGTGGATCCATGGTTGCTTTCTGTTATTGGCCACCAGCCCTATAAAAGTCAAACTTTTTGACAGAACAAAATAGCATGCAGGTTTGTCATGCTCAAATGTCTTTACTTCTCATGTTTTGAAGCAAGAACTCCATTAGGCTTATTTTTTTTTCCTGGGAGAAGGCCTATTTTATTTGTTTGCACCACTAGACCATTTGATTTTTGTTATAGTGCTCTACCATTTTCAGTACAAATAAAATCAAATTTTTGGTCTGTTACATATGTGTTCCCTAGGGCCTGAGAGAAAATATTCTTTTAAAAAATGTTCTTAGCTACAGGTTGCTGTAGTTATAAAGGCAAACCTCAAATATCAACCAATTTGTGAAAGAGCTGGAAGGTTCAGTTAGAAGGACTGAAAAATACAGTCAAGACACAAAGCAATATAATAGCCCTCATTGCTCCTTAAATGCTTTCCCAAAGAAACTAGGAAAAAAAATTAACTCCAAATGGAATAAATACTTAAACATAAGACCTAACACTGTAAAAACCTTAGAAGAAAACCTAGGCAAAACCATTGAGGACATAGGCATAGGCAAGGACTTCATGTCTAAAACACCAAAAGCAATGGCAACAAAAGCCAAAATAGACAAATGGGATCTGATTAAACTCCAGAGCTTCTGCACAGCAAAAGAAACAATCATTAGCGTGAACCACAAAGAACAGAATGGGAAAAAATTTTTGCAATCTACCCATCTGACAAAGGACTTATATCCAAAATCTACAAAGAACTAAAACAGATTTACAAGAAAAATACAAACAAACCCATTCAAAAGTGGGCAAAGTATATGAACAGACACTTTTCAAAAGAAGACATATATGAGGCCAACAAACATATGAAAAAATGCTTATCATCACTGGTCATTAGAGAAATGCAAATCAAAACTACACTGAGATAGCATCTCACCAACACTTTTACACTGTTGGTGGGAGTGTAAATTGGTTCAACCATTGTGAATGATAGTGTGGCACTTCCTCAAGGACCTAGAAATAGAAATTCCATTTGACACAGCAATCCCATTACAGGGTATATATCCAAAGGATTATAAATCATTCTGTTATAAGGACACATGTACATATATGTTCATTGCAGCACTGTTTACAATAGCAAAGACTTGGAAACAACCCAAAAGCCCATTGATGATAGACTGGACAAGGAAAATGTGGCACATATACACCATGGAATACTATGCAGTCATAAAAAACAATGAGTTCACGTCCTTTGCAGGGACATGGATGAATCTGGAAACCATCATTCTCAGCAAACTGACACAAGAACAGAAAATCAAACACCTCATGTTGTCACTCATAGGTGGGTGTTGAACAATGAGAACACATGGACACAGGGAGGGGAGCATCACACACTGAGTCTAGTGTTGGGGGCACTAGAGGAGGGACAGTGTGGGGTGGGGAGTTGGGAAGGGACAACATGGGGAGAAATGCCAGATATAGGTGAGGGGGGGATGGAGGCAGCAAACCACATTGCCATGTGTGTACCTATGCAACAGTCCTGCATGTTCTTCACATGTGCCCCAGAACCTAAAATGCAATCATATATATATATATATGTGTGTG